>JAAXNX010001757.1:0-16278 GCA_036491905.1 Folsomia manolachei | reverse complement strand
TCATTTTTCATTGTCAGATGGAGATTATTTTTTTGCATTCTCGATACTTATTAATCGCTAAAAGATTTAGTAATTTTTGCTTTGAAAATCTAAACCAATTAGAGCATAATTCAACGAGTATGTCCAAAATCAGTCCATAAATCGTGATCTGGCTTTCTGTGTATGACAAATACGTAGAGTTGCATGAACATGTTTATTGGGAGTAATGATTTGATAGTGTACATGGTGGGAAAGATAAGATAAACCTACGACTGAGGCAGGCAGCACAGTTTAGTTATCAAGTTTCTGGCGGATTGTAAAGTTTATTGCACTAGTAAATGCTGAAAATGCACTTTTGCTTTTAAGAACAGTTCTGGATCTATTGCACAAATACCAATTTCTATCGATAATAGCATCCATTGTGCGCTTCTTCGGCAAACCTGCTCGGATGCTTTGTACTAATTGTTTCAAACATTTACGGGCTACGGTTAAAAAGCATTTACGAAAACATTGCATGTTATCGATGTTGTATCTTAAAAGCAGGCAGGCTTTGGTTAAAAAACTCACTATTGTTGATTGTTAAAACTAAATGTTTAATTTTCTTACCCCCTCCTCCATGAATTTATCTGCAATTAGTCCAATCTGACAATTCGGTGGTGAACCGTCAAATAAAACACTTGGTGCAAGTATTTTATTTCATTCCAGTTCAAGTTTAAGCGAAGAGATTCATTCCACTTTCCGTTAGCTAGGCCCATCACTTAACTTTAAACTTTTTTCTTCTTACTTCTAAGCATACAATTTACAACCTTTTTGGATTTACATGAATGAAATAAAATGGAGAGCAAGGTGCATAAATTATCCAGTGTTTTTATTTTACTGTCCTCTCCAGTCTCGTAATTCCATTTCTTGCTTTCAAGCATAGCGTTGTTTTTCAGGTGTTGGTTCCGGTGATATTATGAACTCTTATAGCTTGACATTTTAAAAGATTCCAGGATAATTCCTACGCTTAGTTCAAGTTCAGCCATCAAATAAATGCAACTCCTTTCGGTCCTTCAATTTAGTTATCGTTTCTTGGTGAAATTTAAGTGAAGTTAGTTAAGTGACTGAGGCACATATTTTATGTATTTCATTTTCATTTCACTGCATTTAAGCCAATCGAACAATCCAAGTTCATTTGATTTTCTTATAGCACGGTTTCGTATAAAGGCATATCTGAATACATAGGTTTGTCCACTGGGTTCGCCGCTTTTTGGTTCAATTCAGGCAACATTTTAAAAATCAAGCCAAGAAAAACTGTAAAGTTTGAGAGGTTGTAAAATAAAAGGATGGATGCTGTGCTGTCGTAAAAGGAATTAACCTTGACGAAGGTGGGTTGATTTGATGTTGCTGGTTTGGTTTGGCTGGCTGGTTTTCTTTTACTCTCTCTCCCAGAGTGTGAACATGAACCTTTTTCTGTTTAATTATTCCAGGTGTTGTGATTAGCATAGTGTTATGTTGGTATTAAATAAACCTAGCCAAGTAAAGTAAAGCGACTCTGCTCAATCCCTCCAACTCATTTTATAGTTAGTTAGTGCATTGTGTTGTCGTTTTATTTCCTTCTGACTGAGTTTACTCACCTATTCCTCCGTATCTCTCATTTATTTCCATTCTGTTCAAATTCAAAAATTTTGGGCTTGGTTCTTTTCCTTGCCTCATAGCTTAGTTGAGGTTGTGCTTTGTTTCCTTCGTCGTTAAAACGGTACAAGGGAGAGAGGTGCACTTTAGCTTTGTTGATTGTATTCATTAAGGCCAGTTCGGTCGGGTCTTGCAAGTAAAGTCTCGGTCAGATGAGCAGGGCTGGGCCCAGATACTCACCTTCAATTTCAAGGGATGGTTGGTTAGTGAATGGTTCACTAAATACCATAGGAAAAGAAAATTTCCTTTAATTTTTCAGACGGTGAGATGGTTTTGTAGAATACTTAGGTATAGATCAACCCTTGAAAGAATGGAGAGGGTGAGCAGGCAGGGTCGAAGAGTTGGGGAATGAGGGAGGCATGCAGTCTGACATGTCACAAAGTGATTTAACAATTAGTTGCGTCGAATATAAACCTACAGCAAAGGATGAGGTGTGGGAGCATGGGAGGAATAATAATTCCAAGGTGCTTAATTTTATATATGTGTGCCCTTACTGCTGGGTTAAGAGTCTTATGTTAGTGATGCTGTGCATTAGAGCTAGTTGGAGTAGTCGGCAGTTTTCAAATTAAATTTGGACGTGGAATCTTCAGATTGAAATGAAGCAGAGAAAAACACCAGCTCCAAACTGTCTGCGAGAAATTTAAGCACTTAAAAGGATGCCATTATGCATTTGAATTTTTACAATGCTTGAGCCAAGGCGAACTTACGCATGTGGTTTTTCTTTATTTCTTCCCTGTTGCTGCTGTCCATTCTAAATTTAAATGAAGACTCTTTTTTGTTCATTTCATCTTATTTAAATAAAGAAATATTGACTTGTTGCTAGTTTTATTAATTTTAGAAATGTCAAACAACTGAAACTATCAACCAACTCTTTTTAATTAATTCAAAAACCCACTCACTCCAGCAGTTGATAGATTGGATGTATTGAACTGTAATGCAGGAAAGGCACGAAGAACTGGGAGAGGAGAAATGTCACTGAGGTTGGATACAGAATTTTAATTAGAAGCCAAAGTTGTAATACCTTCCCAAGTAATTGTCAACTCTGGGTGGTATTAAGTTAAAAATGCTTGATTAGATCTCCAACTATTACCCAACACAATACAATACAATTTTTTCATCCACTCCACTAACTAACCAGAGGGTAATAAGACAGCTTTTCTTTTTAATCGTAAAAGTCAAAGACAAACAGCAAGATGAGAATGGTATTCCATGTCTTGCCACCAACCAAACCAAGAGGACAGGAAGGGTTTGTTCATTTTCCCCTTCATTACCTGCTGCCTTAAATCCTCATCTACTCATCCAATCCAATCTATCCCATTTCTTTGTCTGGTTAAAATACACACGGATGAGTTGGTCCTTTCCGTGGATCTTTTTAAACTTGTCCAGTTCAGTGTCGTTTTGTATTGTGCTGTATCTCTGGGCATCTTCAAAATTTTTAATTGTGTATCACCAACCGAATAACACGTCCGTCTCTGGACTTCAGTTGTGGAATGCATCTCAATTTTCAACCCCGCATAACTTACATAACTTTTTTGACTCGACTGACTGCAATAAACTTTCCTTCTCTGAAATGTTTCAAATAGGGATGAGATTGGTGGTGTGGTGGAGGGCTTGATTAGATTACAATTTTTGTTGGTTGTTGTGTGATGTAGTTGCAGGTGAGGTGAGTGAGCAGATGTGGACACGAGGTTTATAAAAACCTGCACAGTTTCATCAGCTAAACTGCTTCATTCCACTCCAGTAGAGTTACGATAAGTTAAATAGTTGAAATATTCAGCTCTGCCAAAGTCTGAGGATCATGGATCAGAGACTAGGCACCATGGTTGAAGACTCGCATATAATTAGATGAATTTGCATACAAGTTATGTGGACACAGAGTCAATTAGCGATGAGGCGTAATGGGTGTTATTACGAATAAAATCAAGTTGGTGGATTAAAAGAAGAAGTAAGAGTCGAGTTGTTGTATCGATGGGTGTTCTGTTAAATTGGCACCATTTGTTGGGTTAAATCAAATATTTTGATGCGTTTAAATCATTTAGAAGTATTAGCAAAGTGTAAAATAATATGAGTAATATTGAAATTATCTGCATTTTTCGGATTTTGTATATAGCAATTTTCTAATTATTGATATTAGAATAATTTGTTGTCGAATTGTTAAACAAACATCAGCACAATTTTACGGATTTATTTTCAACTCTCGGTTTGTTGTCTTATTCCTTGAAATTGCATATTGCCGCACAACACGAAAGAAGTGAAAAGTCAATTCACTAAAAAGAGTTGGGTGAATGGTTGGTGAGCTTTTTTGCTTGAGTCGACTGGCACGTATCACTGTAGTGTCGTAGTGTGGCCAGAAGTCAAGTTCGTTGCACATGCACATTTCTTTACAATGCATTTTGCATGATGCGAATCAAACCTTTCGTTCGTCTGACTTGACATTTACAAGGAAGAAATGCATTCAAGGTGTGACCATCAGTTAGGATCGAATTATGCAACATCTGCCCAACCTACCTTTCGCTAACCTGTCTGAAGAAGAGGTTGTTGTGTCGTAAACTTTGGTTTAAATTTTTCAATGATGCTGCTACTTCGCCATGACCTGGCTTGGTCAAGTTTTTTGTGCACACAATTTACGTGCATTGTATTGTGACGGGAAGTAACTACATAGACTATAACGAGACATACAAATATAATATTGATTGATTGTAGTCTAATCCGTTTCATTTCTGTTTGTTTCCAGATTTACAAAAATCCTAACAAAACGTGGGCCGCTTTGTCTCCGTGTGTCTCAAGACGATAAAATACCCTACTATTTAAGACGAGTTGACTGAATATAAAGGTAAGCGTAATATATTTCAATTTCGCCAAAAATAGGTAGATTGACTGTTTAATTATATTCCCATCTGCATTTCTTGAGGAGGACAGCTTTTGCATAAGAGAATAAGAGATTTATCCATAATAACGGCGACGGATGTGAGTAATTCAAACTCCGGCTTACATAAGTACGAAATGACAAAAAGGGAAAGCTCGGGAAAAGTATCGATTGGAAGAAAAAAGGCTTGTTAGTTAAGTTAAGGGAACAGCAATTGAACAAAAAGGAAAGCCGAACTCTTGTAACCAGTCAGTGGCACCTTTCCACGTTCTTGCTTTCAAATATTACTTTTGAAGCTGGAAAGTGCGCAAGTTTTGGGGCAGTTAAAATTGGAGATGTAAAAGAGGAGAGAAAGAAGGTAAGCGAAATGTAAAGGGAGAGGACAGGAGTCTCGTCTAGCCCAACACTAACCAACACTTTTTCTATCCAGGAGCGATACAAAGTAGTTACAGCCAACTAGGGCACTACATATATGTGCTTAGGGAAAAGTGAATAGCTGATGGGAGTCAGAGTAGAGAGATGAAGAAAGTATGGAGACGGAATTTGTGTACAGAGTGAGAGACGAGGAGAAAGGGAGAATGAGAATTTTTTTAGTTTTCTTTGATGAAATAAGGGCATGCGCTCCCTCGGAATTTTGTCTTCGTCAGTAAAGTTGGCAGAGTGGAAAACGGTATTTCTGTGAGAAGGCTGTGGAATCAAAAATGGTTTGAGGGGTTAATAAAAAATTGTATCGATCTAATCAGTCCCCTGTTATTTTCCATTTGAACTTTTTCTCTCAGCGCTGATACTCATGCTGCCCTAGTCATTCGCCTTCATCTCCGTTTTCTTCATTCTCCTTTCCTGTAGTAATATGTGCAGAGTCGAGTTGAGTAGACCAACCTTATTCATGGATGGATATAGAATTTCATTTCATATTATATTTTATAAATATATTGGATCAGGAGAGAACAGAACAGCAAGAGGCTCAAGATCTCTTGGAAGTTTTTCTTTGGACAAACTCTCCCGAGTTAAAAGTTACCCAACTCCCAATTTACCGACTTCATCCGACATTCTTCATTACTTTCAAATCTTGCTTCCTTACCTTTCTCCATCCTTGAATGAATATCTAGTCAAAATGTGACATGCCTACGGTCATAAATACATATCTTGTTAAAATTCTCCAACATATCCTTTGCTTTGCTTTATTTTTATATTTCTTGAAGAAATAATAGATTCATGAAATTAATTAACACTGCAGAACAGCCAGTAAGATAGGTTAGTGGTATGAAACGAAGCACATAAAACAGTAATTCTCCATTGTTTGCAAACATCTTTTGACAAGTACTTACACCATGTCTTACTGGATAGGGGCAAAAGAAAGTCAGAAAAAGAAAGTTACAAAGTAAACAGGGTGGGTGATGTTGGTTGGAGCAAGTCAATTCTTTTGGGATTTCTCATTAGGGTAAAAACGTGAAATCGGTATTTTCGGGGTCGGACGAAAAAGAGCAATCGCAATTCTAACCTAACTAAGCAATCAGAGGCAGTTGATCCGACCGAGCTCTGCTCTTTAAGCAATCCCTTGTTTATCATGGAAGTCACACGTTCAAAGGTTCACTATCAATATATCTCTTGGACATTTATCCTCTTCTCAAGTTCACGTGGTTAATGCCTCGTCCTAGCTTTTTCTGCCCTCGTCTGTCCCATTCTGAAACTAAGCCGACGAGATTGGGGCTTAAAACTATGTGTGTAAAATGTAATACCATTAACGCCTTCTATTTTTCGTCACTTTGAGGACTTCACACAGCTCTCCGACACCTTAATTATTAGTGAGATTGGAGGAAATTGGGGAACCATTATTGATTTTTTTACACAATGGACCTTACTTGCTGAGCTTAAAGTGTAATCTAACCACACGAACGGACGATTGGATGGATGGACAAGGAAATGAATGCTGTGCTTTTTTAACTTGAGATTATTTCATCAACATGAAAGTAACCGTATCCTTGCTCCAGCACCAGTCCAGTCTGCGAAGAAAATTGGGAAATCCATGAGTGAAACACGGTTGAAAATTAAATATTGGCTGAGCAGTGACTGGTTTGTTGGGAAGCGAGCCTAGTAACTGGTCTTAGTTTTGATTTGGGGTTGAGATTTAATGTGAGATTCCATTTTTCCCAATCTTGTTACTTCTGGCTTAAAGCCGTTGCGGTAATTTCTTGTGTGAAGATGAAGAGGGAACAAGGAACACTTTGGAATAAGGATCGATGGTGTAAAGAATAAGTCAGTCACAGCGAGGCGAGAGTTGAATGTGCCGGGACCCGCCTTTATGATTTGATATAAATCCGATAGTTACACGTAAATGATGAAGTATGCATGCATAGTTGCGGTCATGAATGCAGTTGCTCATTAAGATTAGATTATTTGGATGTGGGGTTGGGTATTGGATGGAGTTGGGGTTGATATATTGAAGATGGTCTGGTCGGTGAAGGTCAGTTGATGTTGGTGTTGGTGAGGTTAGCCCGAAGAATGAACGCATCACGGTTGATTACGCCTTCATACTTTTCCTAGTCAAGGTTGCAATTATTAGCGCAATTAAAGGTGTTAATTCAAGATATACCGTGATCATGATAAAAGACAGTTCAGGTTTTAAAAACACGGATTTATGCATCTATTATATTATAATCCATCCCTTTACGCCTCCGGGAAAGGAGGGTTAGTTCAAGTAAACGAATAACCACGCGAGTGAACAAGAAGAAGGCGATAAAAAACATCTTCGTGAAAACTCGAAAAAGCTCGTTATTATTGTTATTATTTATTCCTATTATGCAGATCAGCTATCTTTTCTAAACTAAACTAATATATTTCCAATCCTTCTTTTTCACACTTTAAATGTTCCACTCTGTTTTACAACTTGGACACGAACTTTTTTCCATCAATAATATTTCGATGGGATATGGTTGCTTCTTTTATATGTTGGTTGATTTGGTTCGGATTTTCTTATTTGAATGCTTTTTTTACTTGCACCAACACCAAAACCAGCAAAAGTTAGGTACTTGCCAACCGTGTGTTGTTATTTTGGTTATGAACGCACTACATTGAACTCGAGCCATTACACAAGTAACGCGAAATGGATGCAATTTAATATGGACTCGTATACCCTTAAAATCTGAATATCGGTAAGCATTGCCAACCAATATCTCGATATCCCGATTGGATTGCGCATACTTACATTTTCCATACATACGTTTGGCACTGTATGCACTCTCCACTTAAACCCATAAAGCACAGATTTGATTGGGCCAATAATCTCAGGTTGAGTGTGCCGACGGCAGAAAGTGTTATTATGGATGTGAGTGAGTGAGTTGCTTGAGATTTGAGATGAATCTTCAAACTATAGCGAGTCTGAATTCCATATTATCCGATATCGAATTGTGGAAGAACAACTAAGGGATGTGATGGAGTCTGGCAGACGGCTTGCTGGCTGTTAGGATAACATCTCTTACTTTTAGACAATTTCTTGAGCTCGTTTTCATAATGATCATGAATTTGCCCTAACAGTATCTACATTTTTAATCCAATCCAAATCATCCAAAGAATGAAAAAGAGACCAAATGTCTGACTATTCGTAACACAAGACAGGATTCAAAATATAGATGAATATTTTTATTACCTTAAAAACAGAAACATGACGTTCACTTGGACTGCTCCAATTAAATTTATTGAGTGGGCTTAGAACTGCAGAGATTACTTTAATCTCAACTCAGAGTCAGATCATTATAATATTCTTGGTACTGTTTTAACTTTAACACAAAGTTGAAAGTATTTTAATGAGATCTACTTAATTTATAGAAATCGTAAAAATCCAGCCTTCATTTTAAATTAAAGGGATGAATGTTTAATTCCGGGTTCATTGTTTACAACACTTAAATATACCTATACATATGTAATTTTTTAAATACCTAGTTCTCTAAAATCCTTGTGCATAGTTATGCATTAAACTTTTCATTAAACAACGAGAATAGAATTGACAGCTTTTCATGCCCGTCGTGTGAAGATAAATAAATCTTGGAGAATGGAAATATCAGAGTAATGTAGTTGTGTCTCTTTCTTGCTATTCATTAATCCAGTTTTTTTAAAAAAAAACTATAAACCAAGGTTTGATTTCCGTTTAGTTTCACGTTGACCTTCAACGTTTAGTTTGTTTGTTAGAGACATAACTTAGAAAGAAATGGTCATGAGTTGTGGTCATCGATGACATGTTGAATTGGGATCAACCAGCCAAGCCAGGTTTTGTTTCTTGTGCTTATTAAGAAAGGCGTGCCACGACACCAACTTTAATAGTTTCATGTTATTGCATTTTAAAAGCCGGGCTGAGCTGAGTTGAATACTGTTGTAAGTTGTGCACTTAAACAGATATGGTTACCTGATGGGCTTAAACAATTTGGGTCGACCACCCTCAAATTAGCACCCAGCAAGATGACGAGGAAGAAGGAATAATGGAATGAAAGGGTTACTGCCCAACTGACAATGAATCAGCTCTACTTTAATGTTTCAGCTTCTAATGGGTCTATCCCATCCCATATACTCATATTTTACAAATTCAATAACAATCAATAACTATACCTTTCCAATGTCTTGGCTTGTCATAGGTTCCTCTGCTATAAATCGTGCGTTCCGTCGTAGTGTCAAACTAAAATTCATTTGCGGATACTTTTATCCGATTATAGAATTGGAACCACCGCCTTTGGTGGTTAAACGGTGGTTAAGAAAAATTTGGACCACAAAGTTTTTCACATAAAATATTTCATGTTTTAATCTCCTACAGAGTCCGATGTTTATCGCATAACTCCCAATTAGATTTTAATTGGCTACACCTTCGTAAGTAGTTATACACATATGTATGCCAACTCAGTTTAGTTAGTACGTAGTTGAACAACAACGGAATATTACGTATACAATCTGAATTCCTTGTAAAACACAAACAACCCAGCACAACACCATTATGAATATGATGACCAGGTGGGCAGAAAATGTGTAGGTGTTAATTAATTGAAGTTCAAAGGCATTTGAGATCTATTACCCATGCCATACTGTATTTACCTATTAGTTAGTTCATTACACGTACGTTGTACTACACTTCCACGAACCAAGTAATTTTTCTTCCTTGATTATTATTGCGAGTCGGATAATGAGCTCAACATTCTTCATTCCCTCATTGGCTGGATGGCTGTTAATGGTGGTTGGTTGATGCTAGTGGGCTTTTGTTCACCTGGTTAAAATCCTTAATTCTTCTCTTCCATATTGTTCACATAGTCACATAGGGTTTGAAATGTTACTGTGAATGCCTGTCGATCTGTATGCAGTTAAACTCAACCCATTCTTTACTTGAATTATAAAATGCATATGAATAACAACTACAAGAAAATATAATGTTGCATGGAATCCAAGGAATGTCTAGTTGAAACTTGATGAATGGATAGCCGATTGTTCCGATTGATCCGATGATTGGGAGACGATAAAAAATGAATGACAGATAAGCCACATTCCGATAGGGAAAAGATAGGCAAAGAAGAATTCTTGTCTTTCTCTCTCGTGATGGGAGTGACAACACTTTTTCTAGTTCAAACGAGAAGACTCTGTGATGCATAGCATCCCCAACAACAACGTGAATGAAGATCATCAATGAATTTTTTTGTGCAATGGCGATGGCAAGTCAGTAAGTTTGTATATCTGTGCGTTGTGGTCAATGTTCATGCAGACAGTAAATAATATTTGATACTGTGAAAGATGGAATGAAGGGCAAGTCCATATTTGGGAAAGTCGGAATAATATAATTGTGATTGGAAAAATAGAGCTGGATTGAGTTGAGGTGTAATTGACACTGGAAACCAGATTCTTCACAACCACGTCCAAAGCTTGGATCTCGTCAGGAGATGGGTTAAGATCGTAATTGGTGACGGTACATAAAATGAAATGGGTGAGAATGCGAAGGAAAGTGTGACTCCAATGAAGGGAAAGGAGGTCATTTAAGAAACATCTCAAATTGACCATTGCAGACGGCACGCTGGATGGAATAATTGCTGGTAAATGTTGTCAAGTGTCAAGCCATGGTTTATGTGAATGTGGACAGCAACAGTCAAATCACTTCACCTTGCGTCTCTCCACCTTCACTCAGACACAACCGGCTTAAATAAAACCATCGACTGTAAGAGTAAGATGGACAACTACAGGTTTCTTGGTATGCATATCAACCTGTACGTGTGTGCCTGATGTTGTGCCTGTGTCAGATATCTCGAGCCAACTCAAATGAAGCCAGTCACAGCCATGGACCCGAATTAAAATTACATTACAACACATTACATTTTATTTTATAGATCTTCAATCCCAGTTATTTCATGAGGCAAAGAAAAACAATGTTGTTATATGATTGCATTAAATAAATGAATGCAGGAATAAATGCTCAGAGACAGAACGAGCAGCTTATGGATCTACATAGAAGTTAGCTTTAGCAGGAGATTAAGACTTATTACATACATTTATTACTGACTCAGAGTTGAAACAAGCTTCATGAACCAAACAACCAACCAAACCATGAACCACGCCGGTTATAAGCTCAACCCTGTCAATTGTGTTAAAGTTTAGGTTAGACAGAACATGGAGATAGATATCCCTTTAGTTTAAAGTTTTTTGGTGGTTCACCCCCGCTTCTTCCAACCTCACTTTATTTTACTCGTTCATCTCGACAATAATCTTATCCCCGGCTTTGTTATGTGGATTGGATGGATGGGTCGGTCTTTGCTACATGAGTTAACTTATTTTACCTGCCTACCTTCCACCACCACCACGAATCCATCCTACCTACCTGCACTATTTTACCTGAGAAGGAACTCTGACTGAGTCCAACAGCCAATGAGCTACACTTTCCTTTTTAATTACTGACCACTCTGAATGCCCCTTCAGGGTTGGGATACTAGCCAACAGTTCTGAACAGACTCTCATGTAGTGAGCAGCACCCTCCATCCTAACAATATTTACAAACAAGGACCACATCAGTTACGTCTCATACTTACGTAACAAGTGAGTGCTGAACAGGATCTGAGACATACCGGCGAAATTGTAGCAAAGTATTGTAAAAGTGCCCTTAGTTCATTCTAGTTTTGGATCTCTCTCTCTCAATTTAGTTTTCAATAATGATAATTTATTTGTGGTTGTGTTAAAAGATAACTCGATAATTTTAGTGGTTCATAGAACAAAGAGAAAGACAAAAAAAACAATTAATTAAATCAAAGCAACTCTCGACTCGACCATTTGATGGAATAAGCTTCCTGATTCAATTTGAGCAAGGTGGCCACATATAAACCAAACAGAGAATAGCACTGCTATTAATTACTTTGGCTGATAAGACAAATAACACACACTCATATGAAACACTGGAGGAAAGTGGTTATCTCACTTTACTCCACTCCACCAAGCCAAGTGTCATTGGATTTGATATCATATCAAGGGTTTGGATGCACATGTTGAGTTGAATGGATCAATATATTTACGGTCTCACCTTTGATTCAATTTGAGTCATCCACCCAACCGATGGATGAATATAACAGAACAGAACATGAGATAATTATTGAATTAACTGGCCATCATCGTAAAAGTAATTACCAATAATAATTATCTCTCCGAACTACAAATAGGATTATCATCCCAACGAGCGGCGGATGACGGTTGTTTTGCAGAATTGATATTTGAGAGAGATATTAATTTATTAAAATCAACGTTAACTAAACTTATTAATTATCATTTACCCAACGCAACTAAACGTCAAACTCAACCTGACCCCAATCAACTTATCTCTCCGACAGACAGTCAGCCATATACTTACGCATTTGCAAGCCGCAGGATTTACCTCTCACATTCTGACTGAGTCGATGGATATTTTTACATACAGCAATAATTAACTTTGCAAATTACTCGGAGAGATAATGGTTATGTAAAACCCTCATTTGGTGATTAGGTGATATCAGTTATTTGCCACTATAAGAAGAGAAGCAAGTAATAGGTGATCATATTTCACTGACTGACTGCATGCTTGCAAATTCTGCACTTATTCACCTGCGTTTTCTCTGCAAAAGAAGTTGGACTCTCTGTGCCAATTCCATAAAAGTTTTTCCTTGTGGAATTTATCTCACCAATCATTTGTGAAGAAGAAGCCAGTTTCGGCAGTTCCTTTGCTCAACAATTTAAAAGTTACAAGTTTTGTGTTTTTTTTTGATTTTGTGAAGTGTCAGTTTAATATTATCAATTTCACGGGTTTTTTTCACATAATAAAGGTGAGTCAAAATTTTACAGTGTTATGTCATAAAATGATTGGAAGGCTTACTTCTCCTCGCGTAGATTTGTGGGTGGGTTGTGTAAGCAGGTGTGGAGGCACAAATTGCAATTCGATAAAGCTTGATTATTGGTGAAAAAAGTTTTTCTGTGCAAATTTGAACAAAACTTGAACTAAATTTGGATGATTATTGAGCCAATTTTTCCTGATTGACGGAAAAATGCTAAAATTTCAAGGAAATTGCGATATATCTGAATTTGTTTGGGTTGGTTGAGACTAGATTTTTGGGTGCAAATAAAACTGAAAAAAATACTTTGCCAAAGAAATTCGATACTCATTATAGAAAAAGACTGATTCCAGTCAGTCAGACCCAAATCAAAATAAAATTGGAATGCAATAACCTATTATTTTTCCCGTGTGAAAATTGATATATGCGACACTGTTTTTGGAAAAGTTTCGAAAATAATAGAGCTTTGCGGCTTATTGTTTGCGGCATCGTTATTTTTTGATTTGTTTGCTCTAATTTGCAATCTAATACGCAGTAACAAAATAAATTGCAATTATGGCAGTTCATTACACTGATTTTGCAATTAAAACATATATGTTGTGATTCAATTGAAGAAAATAGATTTTGTTTTGAATTTGTGCATATATTGTATGTAAGAATGGGATCGTTATACATAATTGTTAGTTGAGTTAGTTATAATAGTAATAGGGATCGGGTGCTTGAACTCTTAAAAATAGAATTCCTGGAATGAAATATTAAGACGTGGGACTTGTAAAAAATGCCTGCTTAAAATTTATATAAACATGAAGCAATATTTGAGTTGTTTAAGAGAATCTGGTGCAGCTTGTGGCAAGTAAAGGTAGACTCGACCTGGATGGGATCAAGATTCTCATGTTGAAATTGCAAATTAAAATTCAGGACTACTTATATATTTTAATTGTATACTAAACACAGAAGACGAAGACTCTTGTACGGTTAAGTAGTCTTTTTCTTACCGGGAATGAAATTGTGAAACAGCATTAAAATTTAAAATAGGCAGAGTTTAACCACACAAGTTGGTTATTTCCTCAACTCGCACTGTGACATTACTTGACATGTAAAATCATAAAAAGTGGAGTAAAATGCAAAAAGAGTACTAACCAAACAGCCAAGCTATACATGTTAAGCTAAGCTTCTGTGGTGGTTCATTTCACCACACCGCAATTTTAGAGTAGTTGGAAACACCAATGTGGGAGAAGTCATAAAGTTGACATTAAAAATTCTATTTACCAACCTCATACCATTTGAGAATCGTTACATGCATTTGCGTAATACAAAGTTTCTTATACATACATAATTGACACGATTCTCCCTGCTTACCTGTATTTGGTATCAAGTTTGACAGCTGTTTAAATTTCCTTGAATTTTAACCTTAGAATATTTTCTTTTTTTCTGGGTATTCTATTTCGTAAAGTCGCATCGCCAAGTAATTTTGTTTTGAAATGAAAAAAACAGCATTTAACACAAGAAACCTATTTTTTGCTTTTTTAAATTTTTACCAGACTTACAATTAGCAAATTTTGTAGTCATTTATTCAACCTAATTAGTATAGCACAGAAACTCGCTTTTTTGAATTATGATACTTTATAAGAATTTGTTTCCGGCATTCATTTTCCACCTCTTTCATACTTTAGAGATCCCCCTTTTGATTTTAATAAAAAAGACTAGGAATTTTCAGATAGTTGATGATAATATGAGGAGAAAAATGGACAAAGTAGAGAATGATCTATTTTGAAGATAGTAGAACTAAGAGCACCTGGAATTAAGGTTTAATATTTTACCGTAATTGTGATTCTTCGTGGTAAAATTAAAGGAACTCAGTCCAGTCCGGATCCTTATCCAACTTACGAATGTTTTGTGGATGAGTGAGTAACATGGCATGCGGTGGATACGTTGAAGAGTGAGCATAATGGCTGGAGGACAAAATCTTAATTGCTCCAAGAGATAAGGTGTGGGTTAGTTTTCCTTTCTAATTATAAAATGAGTTTGTTCTCTCCGTTCCAGTCCTCTATTGAATTGTATTAGGGTCATGACTTAAAACAGAAAAGACAGCTTTACTTCACAACTCAAAAGTAGGCTTAAGGAACTTGAATACCATGAAATAAAGAAAGGAATTAAGGCTCAAGTCCCCCAAACTAACTTGTACATATATTGTACTACAGAACACCGCACATTTGAAGGAATAAGGGTTTCCTTAATCTAGTATAGTATTATTATTATAAGTGTACGTTGACGGATGGTTGTTTTTGTTGGTAGGTTGGTTAGTGTTCTGAGCAAAGGCACATATTATTTCAGTTGGTTGACAAGCCGAAGAAATTACCTGTACACAGTCCGCATCCAATTAAGAGGAAGGACTCTATCTCCCTTAGGAATTCGTAAATGAATGTAACCATGAACCTAACTACCGGCCCAATGCAGTCTCAACTTTGAGGGGAAATAATAAAATTTACAAAGAATAAAGGTTCCCTTCCTGGTTGCCTGTTTAAAAATTTTAAAAACAATTTACACTCGTTCACAAAAGATTCAAAATTGTTCAACGTGCAGGTCTCTCTATTCTCACTAACTAAACCATCCATAGTTTCAGCATTCATTTACTTTTACTGCTTTGGCTGACGGGGTTTCAACTTTTCCTGAATCTCTTCTGCATACCTTGTTTCTTATCACAATAGAAAAGTAGAATAAAAGAAAAGCAAAATGAGAAAAAAGAATGGTTTGCTCACAACAAAATATCTGTATATCGTCTTCTATTGGTTCTTCGAATATCGGTACATTTTATTTAATTTCTTTTTCTTTTGAAAAACATAGAAGCCATGATAAAGGACAGTTTGTAACCTGAGTTTTTGGCATTAAAATCTTGTTTTGTTCCGCTGGGACTAGAAATTGAAAAGTGTCCCTTCTTCTTTCTGTTTATTGGCTTTCACGCGTTAATTTTTGAGGTAAGTTGATGTTGGTTGGGGTTTGTCTGACAAAAGCAAGGGTCGCAGGACGGTATGTTTGACAAATACCATCACACACAAGGAAGGGACGGGACAGAGCAACCTCTATTCTGTGTACGAAGAAGGAGGAATCAGAGGGAGAGTTGATGGATGAGCTTGAATAGGATTTTTGGGGTGGTTCGGTTGGCATCTGTTTCAATGCAACGAAAATCCTTGACAGATTTTACCTCAGAATGTGATGCACACAGGTTTCCTGAAGATACCTGGGAAGGTGACACTTTGCTTGTGTTCACATCTATTGGAGAAATCAGAATTGAAGCTGTATTCTGTAATTATTTCTCGTAGAAAAGGGAAAGATTTGGAATTTATTATCTCAGACTTAATTTCCAATTACAAATTATATAATTGCTAGTCAAAAGTTGTGTAGGAAGATAATAAAATTCGGAATCCAAGTGGAGGCTCCTTATTTATTGTT
>JAAXNX010001756.1:0-16290 GCA_036491905.1 Folsomia manolachei | reverse complement strand
CGCAGCATGTCATGGTACGCCACGGCAAAGAAGAAAGGAGAAGGAGCACAAACGATACTAATAATTTTGTGAAGCCCTGTCCTGATTTTGTCCGTCTACTTAGAAGGTGGCTTGGTTTTGCCCCACCGTCACGGCTGTACTTTGCCGTGAATTCCGCGTTGAAAGATCAATAAACTGGGATTGCAAGTTGGCAGTGGCACCCCGGACCATTGCCAGGGCCCTACTTTTAACAAACTATGTACTGGATATCTTAGATAGGCTGGATGGCTGCATTTCCGAAGCTATATGAATAGTTAGGTGAATGAATAGTTGTGAGTGGCACTCGAACAGCACAGCTTACACCTTAACTCAACTTCAACCCCCTGGTTAGGGTTTCGTCCTTCATTCTATTGTTAGCTAGAAGAATTTAGGACCGGGTTTGGTTTGTTTGGTGGATTGGACGGATAAAGGATACTGTTGACTATATATTCCATCACTATACCCCACCTGCTCTAACAACTGCTACCAAATCAACCACCCTCTACAATTACTACTATTCTTCTCTCCTTCCTCTTCACGAGTTTGATCGAGTTGTAGTGTGAGTAAGAGAAAGCAAGAGAAGAGAAAGTAGCCCAATCTTTGGTACTGAGCTTTCTCTTAGATTTTGTTTCTAGTACCCTGCCCCAGTCGTTCCTTCCTTCCTTCGTTCCTCTCTCTTTCTTATTCTCACTCCCTGCTGGGTGAGTATGGCGTGCTAGTGAGTGAAGTCCTGGTTGGTTTAGTTCGGTTTTGCCATTTCCTTCAAAATACTGCTATTATATTGCATTGCTTCACTCTCATCACATCACACTTCAACTATGCCTTAGATGTACAGAGCGTTGGAAGCGTAGCACAATAAAGCTATTCAGCTTGAGGTTATAACAAAAACCAACTCAACAAATAAACCACATTAAACGCATCTATATTCTTCCGCGATCCCAATTGAACCTGGGGCCTTGTGTTTCTTCAAAGTAAAAGTAAATGCTTTCTCCTGCCCTACCCTACCGCAGAAGAAAGGAAAGGAAGGAAAGTAACAGTGGTCTATTAACTACATTGTTTTTGTTTAATCTTAAACCGGCCACGAAAGCGAGCTCAATACTTAACGGAGTAGTTGTGTTTAAGTTATTTGCGCATTTTCCTTCTTGAGTTGCCTGCTGCATTTCAGTTGGTGGGAAGGAAAGAGGTAGTTGAGGCATACATAATTCATTTGGCAACAAAATATGGACTCTCTGTAATTTTAGGCAGGTTATATATTTTACATTGTGTTTGCAGTAATTGCCGTAGCAGTTCTAGTGAGAGAATTCGCTATAAAATTATTGTAACCAGCAACTTACTTCTATTTTCCATCTTTGAATGGATAGACCGTATTATGGTCAGAGTTCGGAGAAACTTAGCATTCGAAACTACAAGGAATGAAATGTTGACTGAAAACGTTGATAGTCAACTCATGGCCACCCACCGTTTAAATCAGCTCCTTTATAGTTAGTCACATTTGCATGGTTTTTAGTTCACTTATTCCTCAGAATGCCTAACTAGCCAACAAAACCAGAGACTCACAGTTTCACCACCCAAGCGCCAGTTGGGAGGTGGTTCTGGGTCTTCGACATTAATTGCACCTTGTCCTGTAATCCAGTCAGTGGTATAATTACGAGATTTTTAGAGTAACACGAGGAAAACGAATAGAATAGAAGTTGCTTTATGAATGTTACGCTCAAAATTATTCCATTCTTGAACTACAGTACAAAAAATTCATATTAAGCCAATCTTAATAAACCTGAATATTGTCAGATAATATTTTGTTTTAAGGTTCCGGCAACCTACTTAACATTGACGCTCAATACTGCAACATGTGCACCTTTGATTAAAGGTAGCTACTTCCTGCACAACATAATGATCCTCCTCTCAGGCTCAGCTCAGATCAATAGTTCAAACACATGGAGAATCATATTTGCAACCTAAGCCATTTTAGTTGTTCATCCATTTCACAATTAATGCGAGTTGCTGTTTATTATAAAGCAAGCATCACATCATTGCAAATTCGAAATGGTCTATTTTGCCACAGCTTAATGGCAGCCTCAGCAGTTCACATTCATTTTCAATGACATCTCGAGTCACCGATGTTGATTGCTACCAAGCATGCAACTACTCGTACACATACTAGCTTAACCGACTTTGCTTATGTAAAATGGTTTGGCTTTAATTTCAAGCACCACCCCAGAAGTAATTTACCTGTCGGCAGTTAACAGTTAAGCAGGTTGGAAAACCGGGAATTCGTTTTATTACTTTAGAAGAACTAACAAAAGACATTCACATCGCCCAATTCACATTACAAATGTTGCATTTAAACTCTTTCTCGTGGTTTGGGAGAATTTAACTTGACACCGTCTAGAGTCGATAAAACCATTTGGAAACGATTCTTCTCATTTTCTGTCCCCGGGTTATTATTTAGTTATGTACTCCGTAATTGGTGAACATGGAATATATATTTTACGGAATGAGGTAGAATGCCAATTGCTACTTTCGTGTGGCGTTCTACATATTAACACAATTTTCAAATTCTTACGTAATCTACAAAGAACGTTTTGTACTTTTAGTTCAGTAACTTCAAAGAACTCTAAAATGATGTGAAGCATGGCGTCCCAACGAGGCCTTTAGCCAGTTATATGCAACATTTGTGATTTATTCATTTTAAGGTTATGATTGTAGTTATGAGTATTTCAGAGGTTGATGCAGTTATGCAGTAGAAGGGAGTCATTAAACCGGTGCAACCAAAAGACCGATTTATCAGATTCAGCAATTGCGGTGCATTCATTTTTATTCTTGGCTGCTTTTAGATTATAATTTCACAAGCTAGATGCCCCAATGCAAAAACCTAGATTCGAACAAATTGAATGGGGTTATCCTACTCATATTAAAATATTCTGTAATATAAAATCAGCTGCTACATGAACCATCAAGTCATGATCCGTAGCAATCAACTGCTTTATCATTTTATTGTCGTAACATATTGCATAGTTTTCGTGTTAGACATGAACCAATATTCATGACATATACATATAAACTGTGCCGCTTTTTGTAAGTAAAAGCATAATTTTCCTGTCACATTGTTTGTACAAAATCACTTTTGTTAATAAAGATCCATCCATCCAAAGAGTAAAAACTGACAGATTTTTTGGCAGGAAGTTCATTTTATCAGGATGTAGATACATTTCACAATCCCGATCGCGATATGTGTTATTTTTGTTCTTTCTACTAACACACTAGTGCTACTCATTCAACCAGTATGACGTGACATGAACATGCTCTCGTCGCCCTATCTCGTGTCCTACTTTCACCCATCGACCACTTCCTTCGCCATCCTTTGTGTTTCATGCATATGAATTTACTAGCTAAATAAATTGTTCATCCCAGTAGTAGTGTGGTACAATATTCGATAGATTTACTTTTTAACCTGACTTAGTTTAATTTTTCAAAAGTTCAGAGGAAGGTGAAAATATTTGAGTTTTACTTTACCTGCATTTACTCAGTGCAATCCAAGAATGGGCGAGTTTTTAAAATGCTGGTGGCAATGTATTAAAGAGAAAGCAATGTACTACTTATGTATAGGCTGAAAAAACGGGAATGGTACGTTTCTCGCTTAATATAGTGATTCCGTGTGGATGGATAAAGAACGAATGCGGATGGTGTCTTAATACATGAAAAAGTAACATGATTTATCGGTCACTTGGGCGGCTCTAACCTCGGACCTTTTTTCTTGAATAGTATGAAGCAAAAAATTGAGGAAACTACGTCAACATCAAAGCCTTAGACTTGTGCAGAAAAGACCAAGTGATCTTTGCTCCTATTATCTTATTTACTGGTATAGTTGAAGCACGCTGGCTCCCACCACGTTATAGATCACTTGACAGCTTTGTCGCAACATAACGTTGTAGTAAATAGAGAACAAATGATGTACGACGCTAGTTGTGTGGATTAGGCGACATATCCTTATCTACTTCATGTCTGTAGGAAACTAATGACATTTTTTTGCGGAATCCGATAAAACCAAGCCAAACGAATTTTTCTCGGCCATTTCATTTACGACAACAATGAAGCTCAAATTGTGTCACTTTATAATACGCCGCACTCGAAGGCAACCAAGTTTTCATTTACATCGCAATCTATTATTTACCTGTCAAAATGCCATTTTGTAAACCGTAATGGGCCATGCTATGGTAAAATATGTACGCATGGAAAAATAATAAGCTGTCAATAATTTGGATAGAAACTGGTCGGTTGTCAGGTTTCGTCTCCACCTGCCTGCTGCCAGCCAACCGTTCCAACTTTTTCCACTTTCTTTCTCTCACCCGTTTTATGCTTTAAAAATTGATTAGAACCAAAAAATTGAAGCGTCTTGCACTACGTAACACCCTCATAAATAAGAGGCATTTATAAAATAGTGTGAAAACAAAAGATAATATTCCCCATTTTACTTTGCTGTTGAAATTTCTAAGAGGGAAAATAAAATGAAAAATATTTATTTTTAGAGTGAAACCCCATCCCATTCGTTTTTCCAATGAGGGCCATAAGAACAAAGGTTTTAAGCACCAGAGTTTACGGAAGTGGAAAGAAAAAACAAAAAAAACTTAGGATGCAATATTCATTGTTTTCAAGGAAAAGTTGGAAAGTGTTGAAGTGAGGAGAAAACGTGTTTGTGATTTAGATCTGTCTATTCATTGATGTTTCTGAGGGTTATAAATATATACCAATATAAATTTGAAATATTCGTAAAAGGTTGTTTTATAAACTTTACTTCCGGGTGAAAACTTGTAATATTCAACAGCTTTAACCAACGTCAACCAACCTCAAAATAGCAAAGGGCAACCCATCATGTTCAATCATTGATCCAATCTCCATTTTTTGTAACGTGTAAATAGTCTATATCTCGAGAAAGCATCAAACTTCATATGCGTTACTGGTTGGAAAGCGCAGCGGGAGGCGACGTAATCACTATCCATCATGTTTAATCATTGATCCAATCTCCATTTTTTGTAACGTGTAAATAGTCTATATCTCGAGAAAGCATCAAACTTCATATGCGTTACTGGTTGGAAAGCGCAGCGGGAGGCGACGTAATCACTATATTACATGCAGATATTCCTAATGATATTGCATTTCCGTCATAATATCAAGATTATTTTTTTATATTTTGAATCTACACTTCCTATCATTCAATACCAAATAAACTTGAGCGTTGGAGTTTACTCGGAAAACATGTTTCTTCATAAAATTGGAAAACATAATTATAGCCAAGTATTTATTTGAATTCCATTTCCAACCTCACGTTTTCATTCTAAGCAGTAAGTCGAGGGATTGAAAAGGGGAAAATTTTCCCAAACTCGTCAACCATAAAAGTTCAAAGAGCTGTTCTCAACATCCAACTGATGGTGGTTTTGATTTTCTGAAGTTTTGGATTTGGTTTCGAAAACTTTACATCTATCCCGTAGCATAGCCTTCCCCCAATGAGAGAGTGAAGGAGCACACAACAAAATATTCATGATGGATTGGGGAAAGTTTTGTTACTGGTGCTGTATTTCATAAATAGATTCCAATCGCGTATCAAAATAAGTTATTAGAACTTTACAACAACCCTGAAACCTGTGGAAAAGTCCCTCTTTCGTCTTCTGTTACACTTTTCATCCACGTTTTTTCAACTACAGTAATATGAAAACAAGAGTGGCGGAGAATTTAAGATGAAAAAAGGTAATGAACTTTAATCAGTTCGTTTGTTGCTCAACGATGCAGTCTAAATTAATTGCAGGAGGAATGAAACTCCTTCATTCAAGCAAACAATGAGACTGAGTGAACCAAGGGTGAATTTATATTTAGGTACCGCAAGTTCCTCTCGTAGTAAACATATTTATTAGTGGTTGGAGTTTGGAGGGTAGAGATTTAGTGAGTGCACAAACACAAACACATTCCTACGGAAGTTGAACTTTGTAGCTTTTCCCAGTGAAAATACCGCTGAAGCATTACACTGAATTTATGATCATCATGCATGAATCCACCGTCTTAAGAAGTGGTTGCATCGTGCAGCATTCTCTCTTGACTCAATCTGTAAGTAGCACTAGATAGGTACTAGGTTTATATAACTGAATGAAGAAGTAGCAAGTATTAACAACAGACAGGACGGCAAAGGAAAGCTGCAAAGTAAAAGGAAGGGCTTTTGTCAGATTATGAGTAGTTGCTTGCCGAAGCAAAGACAGGGATTTGTGTCTGACGTAAATACATTTTCTGAACATAGTAGACAGGTAGAGAATATAATATTTCCTTAATCTTTAATAATTAGGGAAAGTGTCACAAATACTGTATATTAAATATCTGTCTCTATGATGAATTAACAGAGATTTTCTTTGAAGCCTGACTGTCCATGAGAATTGAATTAAACACCGACCCATTCTCCATGCGCGTGTTTAAGAATATTATTTATTATCCGTCTTATAGAACTGTTTCAGATTAATAAATAAATGTCATTCAATTTCAGAGTTTAAGAAATACAGCATGAATACAAGAAATTCTCTTACAAACTGAACTAAGAAATCAAATGTTTACTTTTGAGGTTGTGCCAATACTGCTGCGGAATAAAATGTTGAAACAAACTAAAGTAACGGTAGCCAGGTATATGGCTCTTTACATTTTAACTTTTCTTCAGTGCTGTCTGTTAGAGATTTAACTTGGAGTTTTCTCTCAAAATGTACCTTCCAAAGAAGCTTTCCTTGGTTGGTTTGGTTGGTAGTTGGTCAACATCACTTTCACCTCTAGTGAAAGTGAACTGAGCTGTGGAGATGTTTGGTTTCCTTGTTGTTTAGTTGAATAACGCAGTTGCATAGCCAGAGCCAGTAGTAGCACGAAAATCCCAGTTTGGTTGCATTTGCAAAAGACGTGGTAGAATGTCCGCAGAGGTAGAAGATGAAACCAAACTAACCTTTCTTTGAAATTCGCAAAAACCTTCCTAACCGCCATTTTTTGGCAAGGGTTCTATAGCATGATGGTCATTTGGTTGAGGAAGGTTGGTAGTGAATAATTCGGTATTCCTTTTTTCTGTATTCTGTGATCTTTTTATTTTTTGCAATGTACTGTTGTTCAAAGTTTTCATTACACACAGCAGCGTATTTCGTAGTTTACACAACTCTTCAGAACAGTATTTTGAAGTTCAAAAGTTTTCTTAAACAGCAGAAGAATTGAAATTTGCTTATAGCTTTCCCACCCCTGACCCTTGTACGTTACACAATACTTTTTCATTATAACAACAAACTACACTACATTGCAAATATAAAACAGCGAAATTTGAGACTGCACAATACAAAAGGAATACGAGAAGATAAATGATTTCATCGGCTTTGGAAATGGCTCCTCCAATTTCTAGTCACGTTCTTCTCATATGCCTCGTCCGATTTGCGGACGTCTTTACCTTTGGCAGCAGAGAAGGAATAAAGAATATAGCGAAGCAGTCAAGCAAAGAATGGCAGTGAAGTCATGAGCCAAAAACTGTGCGGAGAAAATATATTGTTATTCTTGATAAGTTGTCGATATTTACACACACTCCAGAACAAATATGATACAAGTTTCACAGTTAACTTGGCGAAGAATAGAACATGCTTTTTAAAGAAAGTGATTTTGCTATTGTTATATTTTTTGTGTGTAATGTTGTTTTCCTTATGAAGAATCTTTACCGTGTCACAGCATTTCTATATGGTCAAATTTCTAAAATGTTTTAAATGCTCAAGTGAAATATTCATTCTGAATTATTAACAATTCTAACAAAACTATACAAATTGGTGAAATTTAATTCTTTTCGGCACACCTAAATTAATTCTTTTTATGCATCAAGTTATGAAAAATGTTGATAAGAATAAAATGCAAATGGAGCGCCCTTAGTTACATGCAAGCTTAAGATGCAGTTAAAATACGGAAAATGTTTAGAATTCTACGCTGTTCCTTCCTATTTCGTGCCTTAGGCAAAATTCTTTTACCAACCAAAACTATTCAGAACACTGTGTACGCGCTTTTCCTGCCTGCAAAGAATGATAGATATCAAATTGTTGAGATTCATGAATATTTGCTCCAAGCGACACCAAAACACGCAGGGTTCTCCTCAGAAAGTCAAATTCTCTGGAGAATGGTAGACAGAAGAAACCAAGTCAGTCAGTGTATATCTCTGTTAGATATTCTCATGCATCACATCTTCTTACTTCCATGAATACTCCCTCTTCATTTTTAGTTGTACTCAATATCTTGCGAGTTTATTCTGGAGAAATAGTGATTTCTTTCACTTCGTTGGCTCCTTGTCACCCATCCTATGCATACGGTTGCCAAACGTCAACCAAATCCAATCCCTGAAGGAAAGTCCCACATTCGGGAGCAAAAGCAAGGGTGGAAAAGCTTTCATATGTCAACCTGTATATTTTGCACTGAATTTAACTCTCTATCTTCAGGGAAGTGACGGCGAGGAAAAGAGGAACTTAACTTAAACCTTCTCATATTCATCATTTAGCGTTAGTACATCAGCTAAGCTTTAAACTTCAAACTACATTTACCTTGATTGAGTCAGTCAGAGACTGAAATTGGAAAATCGAGTTTGCAATTTACACAGTCATGAACTGGGAAGACACATTTTCTGCTGCTGTCTAATGGCTGTTTCAGCTCCTTCTTGGTTTACATACTTCGTTGCAGTGCTTTCTCCCTCGTCCAAGTCGTATGATATGGTAAGACGAGTTTCCTTTTCGTTTTNGAAAATCGAGTTTGCAATTTACACAGTCATGAACTGGGAAGACACATTTTCTGCTGCTGTCTAATGGCTGTTTCAGCTCCTTCTTGGTTTACATACTTCGTTGCAGTGCTTTCTCCCTCGTCCAAGTCGTATGATATGGTAAGACGAGTTTCCTTTTCGTTTTGCCAATCTCATTTCAAGTTGAAATAACAAAAACGTGTTGCCTTCATCAACTCTGATCCTGAAGCCGTGGCGCAACATTTGTTGGCTATTGTTGGGAACGGGATTGAAAATTGACATCAGTCTCTCCGACACTTTTTTTTGTATCGAGTTTTGTACATAGTTTTTGGTGCACATTGGTATTCGCTGCATCGCTTTGTTGCAAATTTATGTTTATACATATATACATTGTAGGATTGAATTGGCAGGGTTGTTTTTGTTCTTTGTATTTCATTTCCACTGAATTTTGCAATTGGTGAAAAGCCAATCTGGAAAATTCTGGCTAAACAAACTACATAAGCAGTTGAATATGTGTATTTGTCACCAAGAGTCAACCTTGTGCTACTTATTTCACTTGGCCGTTACACAATTTATTAATGTTTATGGTTTGCTGGTCTGCTTGGTTTCTTTTGGAGGAATATTTGCATCCATCCGAATTCACTTTCTCGTGGCTGGGTTATGTACATGGCGACGAAAAAGGGGCTCCATAAAATGTTTACGTATTCCGTTTAATGGGAGAAAGAGTGAAAGCAACTTTGTACGAATGAGATTTAGATGTAAATGGAAAACATGGTATGACAGAAAGTGAGAGAGAAAGCGACAGAGCCCAACAGCTTGGCTCAGTTTATGTTGACTTCTTTCCAGGTAAGTTTGTGTTCAAAGAGAATTTACGGTTTTATTATGGCACTCAAACTTCTCACCAGTCGGAAGGTAAACAGTACAATTAAGCCAACAAAATAAAGTTCAAGTCGTGCTGAGTTTTCTCATTTCCTATCCTTTGGGGTTTGACGGCTTGCAATGAGTTTTCTAAATAAGTCTTACACATAGGTAGTCGTGCCGTTTCATATATCGAATAACTACGTTATACCATTGCGGAATAAAAACTATGTAAAATGGAAACAGTGAAAATTGTTTAGAATAACGGAAAGAAGCTGAACTAACAGAGATTAATAAAATTCTTTGTGGTAATCCCATAGTAAGAACAGTTACTTTAAAATTATTCCAACACACCAAAGCTTTGAACTGTGTGATTTACGCGTGTGTGGTTCGTGTTCGTAGGAATTGGATTCTAAATGTCAACGAGGAAAAGATTTAAGTTTTGCATGTACAGCCTCTGTTTAATTTAAACCTTAAATTTCTGGACGAAATTCCGTTTCATTACACCGGCGAATTACTCAACAAGAGGCAACTACGATAACCACAATAATTCGTAACTACTCTCGCACGCTTTGGCGCACTCTACACAAAATTGATTCATGCAATGTAACGTAGCCTTGTCTTCCAGCTACTAAACTAAGCTTATATGCACAATATGTCGTGCTAGGTTAGGACACAGATTGGATTTATTTGTGTTCGGGCTAGGACAGAAAACGTGTGACTTAGAAATTCTCCCCACATATTGAAACTAAAGCAAATCTGTTCCCCCCAAAAGTTCTGTACCATTTGTAACTCAAAATCACATTTGTCTTGTGCCAACCAGACACTACACTACATTAACCACTCACTGTAACATGAAATGGCATGCATAGTGCACTTTAATGTGAAAATACGTAGGAGTGGAGGTAGAAAATGTGTGTGCACATGTTTGACTAAGCAGAACTGATACAAATACCGGAAAATACGATTACCTCCGTTTCCAGTGTACAAAAAATGATAACTGACGCATGCAAAGGTACCGTTAGAAAGCACTCAACCATGCCTATTTTCTGAATCTCATTTTCCCGTTTAAACCCATTGGGGACAACAGAATCATTGTGTGAAGCATCAATTGCGTATCAGTCAAATGATGCATATCAAAAAATGTAATATTAGACGACTCGATTGATTGGCTTGGAAATTTATAGTTGAAATTTGTAGTTGAAATTTTTAAGACATTGGTTTAGCATTTTTAATAGAGCTGTTGAACCAACGAGAAAGTACAATAGAGCACGAATGTTAAACTAAGCAACCATCGCTGACTTCGCATTGTTGACGTCGAAGACAACATGCTTGTGAAGTATGTAGCCATCACCAGTCATGTTTTCCCATGTGTACATATCTTTCAACACACGTCAAACATCGATCCCCCGAAGAAAGGAAATCCGATCAGTCAAAAAATTGGAGTGAACAAAATCTTTAAAATTAGGTTATGGACTTCAACCTAAAATCAAACAAAGGAAATAAGAAAAAAGACTGTATTGTTGTTGGGTAGTTGGTAGAATGGATAGCTGTATGATGAAAAATCAAATGATCCCAAGTTGTTGCCGTATGTCTTACATCAAATCCGGCCACTTACCATAATATCCACGACAAGAGCCAGCTAGATTGTGAGGAGGGAAAGATTTCCTCCAAGCAGCAATATTGAATAAACTAAACAAGATGATGGACGGCCAGACGTTTTACGTTTAATACTTTGCAAAAAAGGAGCAGTGCCGAACTGAGCGGAAGATGAGATGAGAAAAGTGAAGTTTTGAGAATCTCGAGAGATCACGAAGCTTCTTGAATTTTAATCCAAAGGCTAAAGCAAAGGATCTTGGAAGATGTTTGCAATCTTGGGGAAATTGCAAAGATGAGAGGAAATGTAAGGCAGGGTTGAAGTGAACTGTCAGAAAATGAAAATAAAACTGAACGATAAGGCTTGGACTGATCCAGAATAGTTGCTTTGAAACCATCCAACAGTTCAGCCTCAGCTCATGTTATAACTGTAGCAACTTGACGGAAAAGGCATCACATTTCCAGTCTCATATACTGCAGTAGTAGCAACAGCAGTAGACGAGTGAGTGAGTGGTGACTACAGGAAAGAGAAAATTTCATGCTGATTTTGAGTTACCAGTCGGTTTGGCCTGATTCGGAAATTGCAGCAGCAGACGGAGACTATAGTCACCAGTCAGTCAACGCTTGGTTGGTTGGTTAGTTTAGCTGGTGGCAGTGAAATCAATGACGCAATGATGTAAACCCCACAAGATTACATTCCGTTGTTGTGTAGGATTTACGGGATAGAGAGAAGTAAAAGGTTGCAAAGTTGGGTGTATGGATGAGAAAGCACAGTTACTACAAAGTATTTTACCATGTTTCCCCTGCATCTCACAAATAACATCTCATTGTGCAAACAAACAGGCCCTTGTTGGTTATTGGTCTTGATGGAAAGTGGAAACTTTTACATTACATTATCCTACACAGCCAGCTCACCTTTCCTAGAGTTTGGTTTGGTATATGCAATGGCAGCAACAGCAACAGCAACGAACACAAACAAGCAAGAAGGTAAAAAGTACTGATGTGTTCATTCTCCCATCGTAATCTACCAGTACTCTTCTGGTTGAATGGGATGCAATTCCATAAGTTCATATTTACTACAACTGCTCTGTCGAAAAGGATTTCCTTGCTAATCCATTCAGGGATTTTGGTCGGACTGGAATTGATTTTGTTTGCAACTGGTACAACTCTTGTGTTACACCATGAATTTATTTCGACTGGTTTGTGGATAGAGAGTCGCACTTGGAATTTAAATTCCTTCCCGTTATTGTTGTACTTCATAGGCTTTGGTGTCCGAAATTGGGTTAAATGAAAACTTTTAGTGTGGTGAAGAACCCCACCACTTGCTCGTGAAAAGGTTCACCCAGAAACACATAAATAAATGTGAAATGCTGAGCATACAGAAATTGCAGAGCCATGGAGCTTCTGAATAGCTGAGTCTTTATCATATCTCTATGACATCTTCTGGCCTTATTGGATTTTTTTTCATTTTGTGCAACGCACACTATCAAACTTTATTTTTTTTAAATGTAGGTTCTAAACAATATTTCAGCAAACATTTTAGGCGAATCTGTTCAAGTTGGGCTATAACAATCTGTCATATAAGCTTGACGTAGGCTGATTGATGAATATCTAAATGAAATATTTTGATCAAATTGATTGGAAAACAATGAATTAATTTTATTAGAACTCCGTCTTTGAATATTAATACAATGAAAAATGCCGTCTTGTGTTATCAGTAGGTAGATAAAAAAAGTATTGTGTCATTTATTATTCCAATTTAGAAAGATTGATTGACAGGGGCCAAGAGCAGTTTCTACAGCAATAGGTAGGATAGGAATTATTATTATTACTAAAGATAAAAATGCCAATGAATTCTTCTTGTTAACCTTGATCACGATAAATAAGGAATGCGTTCATTTGAATTCCTCCTGATTTTTTAAGATTGTAATAAATCAAGTAATTATTTCAACGTAATGAATGACACGCCCCAGGGCTAAGCGGCACACACACAATGTATTTAGGTTGCTTAGCGCTCAAGGGACTCAATAATTATAATGTTCAGCACGCGGTGAATTAAATTAAGGAAGGAAAAAGAGCCGTTAAGCATGACTGCAATGCATCATTTCCAACATTTTATTTTCTTCTTGAATAAAAACTGGAATTCTTTTCTTGCGAGTATTTACAACCCATGCATAAGATCACAGGGGTGAGATTGTTCATTTTTACTTCCAGTTGGGAAATGTTTCGTATGAAAATGTACCAGCTATTCGGGTTCATGAAAATTCTACGCAGGCGGTAGGGTTTCAAGTCATTGTAATGAGTTAATTAATAGATTACAGTTGAAAACCAACAATTATAAAAATCTGTGCATGCAGGCGTTCTTGAATCTTTAATAAACTCTGGGAATCTAATGCAATGAACTAAAGGCTTTAGAACTGTGGTGAAGTTGAAAAAGTTAAAAAAGATTTCAATCTATGTTAATATACGATTTATAATTATTACTGAATTCTAATACATACACAGTAATCCAAGACATGCAATATTTTATTTATCTCCTCTAAACAGAATCAGTTAGAGACTAATACCGATATATTATGGATTTATTTGATTCCTCCAATTATCTGTTTCTTATTTTAAGTGGATTGGTTCAACCTCACCAGTCCAATCGGACATGAGACCTGTATCAAATTATGAAGTATCTGACATTTGATGGGCTGGCATGTTAAACGCAAACCCAAATTTGAAAGCTTTTAAAATTTTGTCAGAAAGATTAAAGAATAATAAGAAGGGGAATACCACGCTGCAAAGAAAGACACGTGGTGCAATTTTTCAGTCGAGCCACACAGTCAAGGATGAAAGATTACAGATTTTCTGTACTTTTGGAGATTTACGTCCAGTGATGAGCCAAGGGCATCGTGAATTCTTTCTTCTAACTTGGCAAATGTGAGGCTTTGATGGGCAGTTTTCAAAAGCATGTCAGCTCATTATTTTCAATTAAATGTTCTTGAGATGGGTGAATGACGCCTTTGATGTTCTTAGGAACTACAAAGTCTTCCCCGACTGCTAAATTCATACAAGACCTGTCAGATTACTGCTGTTTTTCCAAAATCTTGAATACACTTGAGTTTTACTTATTATGAAAAAGACTTTCATTATCAAACAGCCTTTACCATCGTAAGTGAAGTTTTTGAGAAGATTCCAAGCTACCTCGTATTTATTTCAAATTCAAACAAATGACTTGGCGAATTCTATTTAGTTTTTTGTTTCGAGCAAGTAACAAAGGACTAGGGACGCAACTATTCGCGTAGATTGATCAATGACAAGTCAACAATCTCCTCATCGCTTTTAAACTTCCAATTCGTATCTTTGGTTGACGTATCCGGGCGTGAAAAGCATGACATCAAGTGGTCGGTTGACTCGACGTCCACACTCGATCCAAGGTCCTGACTTAGGTGGCGATAGAGAATGTGATGTCTGTCTGTGGAGAGAGACAATTGGGAGCGACATTTACTTTACGGTGGCATTGCATCTCTGAAGCAACGTGTTTCTATTTGGTGCACTGATGTTGTGTGTCCCCCGTTTGGTATTGAATTTCAGTTGAGTTGAGTACGAAGACTTTGAATTGTGAGGTGATGTTGATGGAGACAAACAGTTATTGCACCAACATGGCTGAAGGTTGACCGTGAGAAGTGAATTTCGAATTTGTTGAGCATTCTCTCTTCTCTTAAAGTGGATTGCGGCCTGGGTGGGTGGTGGGTGATGAAGTGTCTGTCTCGTGAGGCTCATGCTCCCCACAAATAACACAACATTTACTCTCATTCCAATTTAAAATGCCTCAAAGCAAGAGACAGACTGTAGATAAGGGTTGGTTGTTTGGAATAGGGTGGTTGGTTGGTGGTTAAGTTTGTGTAAGTAAACTAAGCTTTGTGTGTGATAGAGGACAAACTATATGGTATGAATGACATTCATTTATCTCAACCAAATAATTTGATGTGTGCACTGCTACTGACTGATGGACAATTCAATGGGTGGACCAAGATTAACATGTGTGCAATTTGCTGAAATGATTTTCTGCTCATTAACAATTCCTTTGCATGTAATGCAGAAAGATAATTTCGGAAACTGCTGCTGTCATGTTCAAAACTGGTCACTTGTTTTGAATGATCAGCAACGATGAAGCACGTGCCGGGTTTTATTTTTGGGTTATGGAGGTGAGGGCGTTTACCAGTTGGCAAACCATTTTAAAAATTAAAACATTATCTAACCAACGCGCATCCGATTCCCACTAGATCCATATATTTTGTACTTTCACAACTTCACCAGGATCAAATTACTTGCACCAGAAGGTGAGGTTGACAACGACGACTTCCCATTTACGGGTTCAAAACATTACAGCTGGTTGGTACTTGATTTGTACGACTACTACTCGACTGACAAAAAAAAAGAAAAAGCAGGTCGTAACACTGCCTAAAAGTTCTCCAGAAAGAAAAACAAAAAAGAAATCAAGGAATTCCAGCATTCAACGAAATGTCCGTCGTCTAGTTTGGTGCAGTTGGTGAATGTCCAACTCCAACCCAACTGAAGGGCACGCAGAGGTTTCGGAGAAATTATTTATGGATGAGGTGGAGAAAAACTGTATTGCACTACTACATGGCAAGGGGTTGACAGTAGAATGCAGAAGTGAAAGTCGGAAGGAGAAAAGACAACCCGACCATGTCATCCAGTTCACTATTTGGTATCAGAACCAAGAAGAATGCTTCTGTCTTGAGCAAGGTCTTCTCTAAAAAATACAAGGTCTTCCACCAAGAGGTGATAAACAAAAAGGGACACTGACAAAGTTGAGCAGGTCAAAGTACGTCGGATCACAAGGAAAAGAAGAGAAAATATCTTCAAGGAAATTTCCTGGACATGAAAAATCTTTTTCTCGCGTGAACCAGGCTTGATAATATGGACTTTCCATGTACCTTCTTATGTTGGCTATTCATCTTGTTGACAAAAAAGGGAGTTTAAATTTAATTCTAACTTTGGTGCACATTTGGGGTCCCTTGTTGCATGAATTTGAAACCATC
>JAAXNX010001755.1:0-16294 GCA_036491905.1 Folsomia manolachei | reverse complement strand
TAATTACACAATGACAAAAATGAAGACATCAACTCAATCCGTTTCATTTCTTTTTCTTGTATTCTTTGTCCTATTTTTTATAATTTTTGTACAAAAATTTAATTTCAATTTTGAACTAACTTCACCGTCCTCAATTTCATTGGAATATGTTCAAAACGACCGTGGACATATTTCAGACTCTGTCATTCCTCCACAGAATAGTTTGACATCCGAATTGTCCTCAGCGTTAAATTACATCGTGGTTCCGAGCCTGTTGGAAAAGGAAGAAGAACAAATTTCACAACTTAACAAAAACATTTTGCCAACCACAACTGGAACTGAGACTGCAACAGTTGCAAGGTGTCAATCAAGGCGACCGTTGCCAAGGGAGATCATGTTTAGCAATACTTATTGGCAGGTGAGCAAACAAAACTTCTGGATTTATAAGAATGTCATTTAATAGCAATCTTTTATTGACAAACTTTGTGGTTATGAAGGTCATGCAAATACAAGGGGAACGAAATTACTCGTCCACTATATATTTGTAAACGCTTACCTCGACACGCGGGGCAGTGTACCAGTTGTCCACATTCTGGTGGAATCTGATCGCTACTGGTATGAGAATGATACCAATTTACCCCAGTTTGGTCACTTTTGGTACCCTGACAGAAATAGGATTGAGACGGAAAAGGTAGGTCGCAAATACTCAAGTAACTACCAGAATAAATTGTATCGTTTCCATGGCAACAGGTGACAAGTATTGAGTCCGTATTCCGCTGGTTGTCTGTCGGAGTAGCGGGCAACTATCACCCTTTCCTGATAAGTTGTCCCGTCCCCAGAAAGAATCAAACTGAATTGGAGTCTCCAGAAGCCGTGTCTCTGGTCATGGACCGGTGTGACATTCCAACCCATGAAATCAGAATTGTACACAATGTCCCAGAAATACGCATGATTTCGGAGTTTGTTTTAAATGGATTGACTTTCCAAGAGTGGACATGTCCCGGAGAATAGTGGAGATGGTAGAACTCCTAAAAATACTGGGAGTGGCCGGTGTCCACTTTTATAATTTTTTGGCGACTAATGAGACTGAGAAAGTGTGTGTTTAGATTTGTAAAGAATTTGGGTGATACTGACAATATTCTATTGTCTAGATCCTCAACTACTATGAGAGTACAGGCTATGCGACCGTCCACTTGGTGGCCATTTGTACTTTATGGTTTGTTAAGTAAATAGGCAATGATAACGATGGGGACAGAATGTTTAAATTTGCTTCGGAACTATTTGCAGCACAACAAAGAATCTAAAATCCGGCAGGAGTTGATACCTTATGTAGATGTTTCTTTTCCTTTCCTAACAAATATGTATCGGTACAAGTACATTGGAATCTTAGATTTAGATGAGGTACGCTATTGCACGAGGCTTTAAAAGGTTGTGACATTTTCATAAATTTTGTGAATCTAGGTGGTTTTACCCACTCAACAAAACAATTATCAAGAATTATTTAGTTTACTTGAAGAGGAATACCATGAAACCAAAGCACCTAGCCGCCTGACCCGTAATATTCTACAACAAGGCAGAAGCTTCATTTACAACAAGGAGTTTGCGGGTTTCCATCTATGGGAATTACTAACCACTACGTTGAGTCGAGATTCATCGACCAACCATCCCTCATAATTTTCGATAAGTTTAAAATGCTGCATCATATTTGTATAGCTCCAAGACGGGTCTCCAGTCACGGTTGCCCATTGCGTAGTCATGGGGTGAGCCACGATTGTAGGAGTTGTGGTTAACGGAGCCGCTGCCGCTGCTTAGCCAGGTTTTGGGCAAAGCAAAAATTCAACAAATTCTCTGCATGCGTCAAGTGCGAAATTTTTGGAAATGTATTCAAAGTTGAAAATGAGTACTTACCACCACCGTCCCTGACTCGCATTATCTTACTTAGTTAATATGACATAGTTGGTAATCAATAAATGATGAGTCTTTTGGAAATACATGGTTCAATATGTCGTTAATTGTAAATATTGGCGCTTCCCATATTTTCCATTGCTTTTGTACGACATGGTGCATCTCACACTAAAAGGCTTGTAAACCTCAATAATTAATGGAACAAATAAGACTCCCTAAAGTCACTGGAATAAAGCCACGTTTCTTAAAATGGTTCTACCTAAGTAACTTCTCTTTAGCCGCAATTTTAATACGAAATGTGGGATTGTCCGCAGAATTTCCATGGCAACAACAACTAACTTTCCAGAGAAATAGCTTACCAAAACATGGATCTTGAATAAATTTACTCCGAAGTAAAGCCGATAAATGTTCAGAGTACTAAATTATTAGAACGTGGGACATGTTAAAAAGCGAAGGGCGTATATTGTAGCTCCAGACATTAAGTTTTAATGAGAATTTAACAGGAAATTTTGATTTATATTTCATGTCTTTAGTCCATAACTTTAGGGAAAAACATGAAAAGTGGATAAAGTATCCAGAGTGGCATTATTGGACCTGGTTTTGGCCCAGCTAACTTTAGAAATTGCTTGTACGACGTTAGACACATTTTCATGCCTTTAGTCCATAACTTTAGGGAAAAACATGAAAAGTGGATAAAGTATCCAGAGTGGCATTATTGGACCTGGTTTTGGCCCAGCTAACTTTAGAAATTGCTTGTACGACGTTAGACACATATTTCTAACCGTTTACTGAGTTTCATGCTTGTAATCACCTCTGCCGTTGTGCAAGTTTACCATTCCACTCCACTACAATCGCATATTTTAAACGAGACAACTTTACAAGTGAATAAACCATAACTTTGGACCAAATAATTGATATTTCATCCCTACCGACAGCTTAGCAATCGTCAACTTAACCTCTTATTTGAGATTCCTGCTCTTGCCTGGGAATATCCTTTCTCTACCAAGATGGCAACATATTTGGATGTCTTCTTTCCACGATTCAAACGTAACTTGGCATATGCCAGATTCTACTTGTGCCTATACTACCAATGGAACGACGAACAGGAGCGAATCATCGTGAAGAGTACAACTCTGCGCCGAGTCTCTGTCACTATCTGGACAGCACTTAACTTGGCTTATGTTGCTTTCCAATTTTTTTTTGCTACTCCTTGGAACCCACGCGGTTACAGACCAGTTTGTCGGAAGTCTAATTTTGATAGTGTACGTTACCTGGGCTATACTGCGAACTGACACTGAGACGGATTCCACTCCAATTGTTCAATAGAATTTTATCAGGACAAGGTAATATGAAAAGTATTGCAATTTTTGCCAATAGCAATACTCAATATTTTAGATACTCAACAGGAACTGGACCCAACTTTACTCCTTACTTTAAATATCATGTCCACCGCAGTGGAGCTATCTAATTGGATTGTGCCTGCGGGATTTGCCCTAATGTCCGTGCTCCTCCCGTGCAGGCCACCCTTTTTTGGAGCATTCATTCTTTGTCGGATCCCAGACTCGTGTCAGCTCTTCAAATGGTTTATTGGGACGGTCTTATTTGTCATGGAATTTGCCATGGCAATGCAATCCTTCATTAGTGCGTGTTACTATGTCGTATTCACGCAACTCTCGGGACTAACCAGTCTTTGGGGAAACTTCCAGGCGGTCATGAAATTGACCTTGGATAATATCCCCGCCTTTGGAAGAGCTTTTCGGGAGCTACAGGTTCAGGAAAAAGTCCATAATTCCAGCTACAAAGGAAGAATCCTGCCCGCATGCGTACTAGTGCTGCCAATTGCACAAATTTTGAGTGGGGTTGCACCCGTTGNCATAATTCCAGCTACAAAGGAAGAATCCTGCCCGCATGCGTACTAGTGCTGCCAATTGCACAAATTTTGAGTGGGGTTGCACCCGTTGCTTTGTTTCAGAGGGCGAATTTGTTCCAAATCTTGCTATTTCTGACGATATACATTGACTCAACGCTCTTTGGCATGATTGTGTTGACTTCTACGGCATTCATTAATAGCAAGACGAAGGCGGTGTTGCATGGGGTAAAGGGCAGAGTTGATAGGGATAAAGGATATTGGCGAAGGTTTCAGAAATCCTGTCGTCCGCTGAGGCTGGAATTTGGAGACAATTTCGTCGACATACTTACTCCGCTTGTGATACAAGAGTATTGTGTGAGGCAAACTGCTTCGATGTTAATTTTTGGTTCGGGTGTGAATGGAAAGGAATTTATTAACTTATCAAAACTAATTATCCATTGTACAAGAAGGTAAATCAATCTGTGATTTTGAGAGCGGGAAATATGAACGTATATTTAGAAGAAATTATGAAAGCATTTTAATCCACGAGTTGTATTTCGAATTAATGCAGCACTAAAATTTGAAGGAAAAAAAGGTCTTAAGCTTATTTTTAACAGATACCCTTGAAATATTTAAAGATAATAAATACGCTGTTGGATATGTTTGATTGGGAATAAGTGAGGAAACTGAGTACATGAGGTCGTGTAGAAAGTTTTGCTAAGTTTATAACGAGCATCCTTTTGGAAATTGTTTAGTTCATGGAATAGTTTTCCGCGTTGGCAATAAAAGCTAAACAGCCAACAACAAATTGAATTCCTAGCATTTAAAACCATTGAAATTGAATAAATACCAAAAATTTATAGACATCAAGTTTTTTTGCATACGATGGACGCCCCGTTTCCAAAACAAATATTTAATAATTTAATAATTTTCACCCCGTCAAAGAAACAAGACAAACTGATAAACTGAATAAATTAGGTTAAAACCAATGTGCAACTGTTCTCTTCAATTTCTAACTCACAGCGTCCTTTAACATAAAATGAGTGGATTTTTTACGAATTTCATTTTTCTTTCTATGACATGCCTTAGCTCATGCTCAGGGTTTTAAAGCCTCAATAATTAAAAGTGAACCAGCAGCGTTTCCTAAAATTCGGTTTAGTTGAATCCAGTTCCACTTCTCACTCCAAAACTACAAGCAGAGCCACGTCTCTGGCGGCAATGGCCACGTTTCTGGAACGTTTTCTGCCAGTTTTTAAATAAACAAAGAAATAAACGTCATATAAACATCACTTGGGATGGGCCCAAATTTACAGGTGCTTACACGCTGAATGGGACAGGGAAAAATCACCCTGAACCAAACTCCTTCACGACAAGTTGCCGTTCCGCCTGGACATCTTCAGGTGGCTTATATTTGTTTCCAAGCTTGAACTCTAATCTTAGGCAACCATTCCGTGTCCGATGGATTCATCGCCGTACTAATTCTGGCCATGCAAATCTGTTGTTTTCTGATACGGATGGAGTGTCAGCCGGACCCCACTCCGATGGACAATCTCAAACGGCTAGTTTCTGGACTTGGTACGAGAACACATTCATTTATGTGGGACTAGCCTGTGTATGACGTGCAAAAACAAATTACAAGAAATTACTGCAAGAAATTGATTTATTTCAATTTCTTGCAGAAATGTCGTCCTGCAAATAATGCAAGAAAGCCGGAGTTACGTAAAAAGCAAAAGCAAACTTCCTTTATACACATTCCTTGTTCAGTACTTTTCACACTGGTCTTCCACAAGTGTATCTTCATCAAGAGATTGGGGATCAATAGGTTCATCCAACACTCCCAAGAGTGGAATTGGTCACAGCCCAAGCCACACCCACACTGGCAACACGTGGATGAGTCATAATCTATAATTGATACTGTACTGGATCCATGCAATTGCTAAATTCCAGATTTTCTGTCAATTTTTTTTTCAAACTATAAAATCCAGTCTTGACAACAGTTCGCGTTTGATACACGTCCTAGACTATGGAGCCAAGTTTTACAACCTTTTCTACGTTTGGAATCTTTTTACTGAAAGAGTTCAACCTCACAGGGGAAAAATCGTACACTTCATCCGGTCGGAATGATTACAAGCGCCATCTACCCCATTGCACGGATGGCTTCCAGTTTCATCCATAGAGTTCTTTTTCGATGGGAATGTCCTGACACACTCCAGCCAACTGTTGAATCTCTTTTGCCATGGAAACCAGGAACTCCCGGATGTACTTATCTAACACAATGCACCCACTTTAGGCTATGCACTCGAAAACATGACAAACTGTTACAAACGGGTCAAAAAACTAATAACACAAATTTGCAAATGAACATTGCCATTGCTCAGGCGCTAGTGAGATATTTGATATACATGGCAAAAAAACGAACAAGACGGCGCCTCACTCGTACAATCATTCGTTATAAAGCTGAATTTAATTTAAACTGACAAAATGACTGTGACGCAATGTACAGTGCATAAGAACGAAGCTTTAAAGATTTTGTTAAAGTTGCGTGGAAACAAGATAAAAAATTGCAACCTTAATTATCCACGTAGTTCTTGCCACAAACCAACAAAACACACTTGACACAATAGCATTCACGTAGAATATCCACTGCATTGAAACAAACACCTTCCTATTGATACCCATTTATGGCAAGCCTTATACAGTCCTATTTAACCTTCCAGCAGTGGCAGCAGCATTGGCCTTGCTGCTGCTGCTGGCAACTATTTCGTCGTAGTTATACAATTTCAAAGTTCTTCAATTTAAACAAAATTATGAAAACACTCCGTCATATTTAGATCATGATAAGGTAAGGTAGTTGAAATGAATAATGATTTTAGTAAATACAAATAATTAAAAATAGTTTTAAGTTTCTCATTTTTGTAGTATCTAAGCTAAAGAATTAATTATAATTTTGTCAAATTTTAGGTTGTCTTGCTTGTCCTACACCTCCGTCTTTGCTCATATGGATTTGAGTAAGTAAAAACTACTTCCATAAATGTGGTTCAATGCCGTGAAAGGAATTACTAAAATTTATAACTTGTCTTTTATTTGGAAAGAGTGGAAAAATTATCATAAGATTGAAAATGGAAAATACTTGTGCCATCAGAGAACAATTGGTATTCTTCTGCGAGGGATTTGGTTTTTGTACACATTCCAATCCTTCCGTTAAATTACAAATTGTTATATGGTTTTGTGGAACCCAATATGGTCAAAGTTAATGTTTTAGTTTAGTTTAAATTAAGTTGAACCTTCATTGCCACTTTGGGTCTCCCTACCATTACATCTTCACGATTGAACATGTAAATTGCTTTGCAGTAAAATCGGTGACTTTGTTTGGAAGGTTTAAACGAAACATATTACAAATTTGCAACTCACGACGGATAACAATGTTGCTTTGCTATTTTTTCTTTGATTTTTTTCGTTAAAGAACAAGTTGTCGTTTTTATATTTCTGACTCCTAGGGTGATTTTCTGGAGTGGTCGGATTTTTATGTCGAATGTATATGACAAACATATTCCAAGGACATTTTCACGATGCCCATTATTTCCAAAGCATGTAATTTACAGATTATTTGGTAAATGTTGATCAGATAGCGGTTGGCGTCCCTTTACTTCTCCTCAGAGGAAACGGTAATCGTGATATACTGGTCAGTTTAATGTTTTGGCATTTTAAATAAGGCTAGTCAGTAAGTCGGTAAAAAAACACAACTAAAGAAAAATCTAACAAATAATTTGTTAGTTTTATACAAAAACAGTTATTGTTCATGATAAAAACAGTTTGTGAAATTGTTAGCCAAGTCTTAATTCATTTCAAAATTAATTATAATTTGCAAAGTTATGTATTATTATCTGTAAAGATACATAGTAATGTGAGAATGTTATGAAGTCATCCAAAAGCAAAAATTATTCAACATATGTTCAGATCCTTTGGTTAGTAACTTCGAAATGTAATAACAAGATTGAATTGTGGAAAAAATACAATCTTTATTTATTGAATAAATAAAAATACCGTTACCATTTCGCATGCATTTTACTTTACTCATCATTATCATTGTGGCCCACAACTGAAAATCTGATAAGCGCCTGCGTATGGGCTGGAATCTTTTCCGCAGTTGCGAGGGCTACGCAGAGTCTGCAAATTTTGGATTTGTCACATTAGTAAAATATCACGTCTCGCTGGAATCCTCCTACTTGGTTTCACTTTTACTGGTTGTGCTATGTTTTCTTTTCAGCGTGATTATTTTTGTAGTGGTAGAATCATTTACTCAAAGAGTTGCAAGTGGCTAACTGCTGAAGTAAATTTGTTATCAGTCTCACAAAATAGAGAGACGAGTCATCCAATCAATGAGCCCGTTGAGGATTTGGTTCGGTTTAAATTTTCTGGATAACCTCACTCCACTTAGGGTCCAACATTTTTGCGTGACTGAAACAATGAATTTACTCCAATTGTCGAATAAAAGGTAGAGTTGGAGTTGTGTTGGATAATTGACAAGTTTGTACGGATAATCTAGAGAAAATTAGGACATGGTCTATGTAAACCAACCACGGTAATTATGAGAGTACTCCCTATAACCATATGCTGATCATAATGCACGAGCTGATTATTGTTTCAGAGCAGAGGTTTTCTAGTAACTGATTGCGACAGTGATAATTCATTCCGTCATGTAAATAGTACATAACATGCACCATTTATATGAAGTCAGATACTGTGACCATTGTAATTAGATAGTAGCAAGACTTAAGTCATACCGATATTCCAGTTAAAAGTAATGTCTTCCAACTCCTTACTTTTAACCTGTCTCAGTAAGGTAGTAAAAATAATAGAAATTCTTTCGTACACGAGGAAAAACTGCTTGATTAAACATTGGCTGCTATTGGCAAAATCCATTTATTCTGGAGGGAAAGCTATTGGTGAGAATGGATTTTTAAGCGAAAAAAGGTAAAAACCCACGATTTTATTCATAGTTTGTGTTATTTGAAGAAAACGTTCTGGGAGTGGGTTTAGTCGGCTTACTGAAATATTGCGTGCAACCATTGAACTGGTAATTAACTCACATTTGTTTAATTTTGTTTATAAATAAAGTCATAATTTATCAAGTCTTTACAAATTAATACTCTGTATGCAGTCTGTCTTCATCTGTGCGACATTCTATCCGATTAACCTACCAAAGCAACCCCAGCAGTTGGATCATCTTTGTAATTTTGTTATACCCGTACGCCCTCCGTCTTCTTGGATTATATCAGGTAAGTAAGTAAAGATATGATTTAATTTGTATCTAAATACAATTGGGTCGACTTATTTCAATTTCCAATGATTCTATTTCATTACAGAATAATGAAGTTATCATCACTTTGGCCACGTTATTTATTGCTTGTTATCATAGTGGGTTGCATTCCATGATAGTATTTTACAGCCTTTGTAATCCCGGAGCCCTCCATCCCGATAAGATGGCAATAGTAATGTTGCTCTACGCAGGGATACGGTTTCTCTGTAAGTGGCTGCGGACAAGCCTTTGGGAAACAGGGCTGGAGGAAGTTTCAGAAAAGGAGTTTCAAACAAAACACTAAAACTAATTAAGGAAGATGTCTCAAAAGCTCTCAGAGTTCCTCGAAGAAGGTCACGTATTATCTTACAAAGGGTGCTGGGAAGACTTTCTGATATGGAAAGTGACTAAAACTAAATGTCTCAATTTATTAGGTGTAAATTTAAGTGAGATATGGTTTAGGGGAGGAACTCGTATTTGTCGGCCAGCAGCATTTTTAATTCTGAAATGAATTTGTTTAAATAAATAAGTCTATTGGTTCACTAACCTCATCCACTTTTTATTCCTAATTCCAAATGTATGGGTTCATCTAAACGACAGTGCACAACTCACTGGACCTTGTCACATCTTGAAATAAGTCATAAAAGTATAAATAGGCAAGGCTAGCAATTGAACTCTAACTAAAGGATTGCATAAATATCAATTTACCAGTTTTTTCACTACGCCATTTTTCTAGTTGCCGGTTTTAAAAGCATTTGATTATGAGAATAATTAAATTTAGTTCTCATTACGGAGAAACATGGAATTTTGTCAGTCCAGGTTTTTACATATAGGTACATGCATGATTCAGACCCTGAATTAATTGTATCTCCAAACTTAAGGGTAGGCATCAATGGTTTTCGTTCTTTATTATTTGACCATAGTAAAAACATAAATGTTCGCTAGTAGATTGGGAAGGTAGGAAATTTGGACAAATTATTACGTCACATAACAACAGCTATTGTTATTGGTCAATTGATGACGTCATTGTTTTTACTTTCACGTTTCTTGCTTTCACTTTACTTACGTACTTTCATCACCCACCTCCCCCCCACGCACTCCTTTCATGCAACTAAGGCACAATGCCAAATCCCAGTCGCCTACCACCACCATCATCGTCTCAAATCTCTTTGTGCAACTTCCTCCCAAGTTGTTCTTCTCATGCACTAGATTTAAGTTCCAATTTGATAAACGCCTTAATGGACTGATCATCAGTGGTTTCCAGTTCTGCATTTTTTTTCAAATTAACACCCACTTTGCCTTAATTTACCTTAAAATTGGACATGCAACTCAAAATCCTTGTATTATGCAAGTAATTGTTTGAAAATGCATTGTCAAATTCACTACAAAAACAAAGCCAATTTATTGGAATTTAAAGGGAAAAGAAACAAATTTGACAGTTGTTGCGTGGCTTTAATTTAATTTAAATATGGGGGGATGCATTACTCGGCGCAGCTAGTGAATGAAGAGTCAGGACTAGTGACCACGCCCAGCATTCCATTCACTCTCTTTTGGCTTTCCTTTCCTACTTTCTCCCTGTCAATTTCTCGCATACGCACCATGGTGTGCTTAACATTGGAGGAATCAGCCAGTACGGAATGGGGGGGGGGGGGGTTGGCGACGGTGTGGCATCTGGCCCTCCAATCTCTTCTACGACGCCAAAAACAGATTTTTTGCTTTATGGAGGCTAAATGCTTCCAACAGAGCAAACCAAGGCTAAGGATGGACAGGGTGGATGAGATGCAAATCCAAACTATAATATGAAAAGAGAAGTGTAATGATATTATTACACTCTCTCTCTTACTTTCTCCCTGTTATAAAGGGTTAAAACTCTTTTGCAACTTACTTGTTGCTAAAGTAAAGTTGCAACTTTGCTGGTCGGATGGTGGTGATGAGTGAGTAGTGTTGGTGGTGGGTGTGGTGTTGGTGAACGTGGAAGAAAGTGGGACGTCGAGCAGGATTGCAGGATTTTTTACCCCGCACGAATATGGAGCACAATTCACAATATTAATTACTTCAATGGCACCAGAGAAACTTCAACTAGTACTGGGAGAGGTTACGGGAATGCCATAGTTATCCAGTCACGAATTTTTGTCGGTAATGATTCCTCTACAAGTAGAAAGAGAAACTTCAGAAGGAAAAAATTAAATTTAAACTATTTCAATCGCTATAAAGAATTCATGCCATGTCGTTTAATATAACATGTAATTTGAGCAATGAAGTCGATTGTTTCCAGCAGATTAATTCAGTGACAAACAACATGTCCGGCTAAACAAACACTTTTGGGATTTACTACCACGACACAGTTTCCTGACAAGGGGCAGTGAGTTGTACAACTTGGTGTACAACAATAATCATTTAATCCAAGTGGAGGACAGAACAATTGCTAATCTTAATACAACATTTTATCAATTTTTGGCAGTCTGGATTAAGAAAACTTTGCCCCAAAACAGGTCACAGAAGGTCATGCACCACTTGAAGTTTGAAAAGGTGCTATACTTTTTTCATGTAAACCATGACGTCATTATAACAGAGACCAAGTCCTACAATTTTATATCTTGTCATGTAGTCGTTCAGCACAACTCGGTTTATACGTCATTGTTTTCACCATTCGATTCCTGCGTCTGGTTCACGTTCATTGTTTTCATCGACCAATGTGTACTTTGCTATAAATCATTACACGAACAGAAATATGGGGATTTGTCCTACTTGGTAGTTCACTAGAAGTTTCAATCATGGTTACTGAAACGATATTACTCACTAATAATGGAGTACGGTTTCTTATCGGAATTTGGATCGTATTAGTTGGAACCCTGTTGACAAACTGTTACAAATCAGTTTACACGAAGTTGATTTCTCCCTTTCAACCTCAAGTGCCTTGGAAGTATATCTGGGATATTACAGAGTTTTCAATGTTCCTTCCGTTTGATGATATTGCTGACAATGTTGAGGCCTACGGATGTGGACCACACACACGGTACAACTTTCAAAATTTTTGTCACGCCTTGGCCGAAGTGGCTGGGTATGATGCAAATATGCCATAAATTTAAACTTTTCCGCGCCGTTGCAAATCATGTGTGGAATGATTATGCGAATTGTCAAATTCCGTCGGACTTTTTATGCCGAAATTTAAAAATCCAGGACAAGTGGTCAAGATCGGAATTGGAAATACCTTTTCTAAACGCACTTCTCTATCAGTATCCTTTACATTTTGTTAACAATTTGTCAAACTGCGATAAAATGGCGTATTTAGACACGAATGAAAATCTGGATTCCATCATTCCCTACATTAATGATATCTCGGAAGAACTTTTATTAAAGGAGAGGATACTGGATTTCTTCAAATGTATCATGGCTTTGGAATGAAGACAGTACGGAACAGTTTCGTGTCAGCGACTCTTAAAACCATGATTTTTTCTGGAATATATTCCTATTGGAGGAATTGGTTCAAAAATTCAAAAAAAAAATTATTTCAACATTATACAAACTGGACTGGTGCAAAAATTAAAAATGTTCAGAAGTTAAATTTCAGTTACAAGATTATCGTGGGATTTTATCTGCACGGAATATTGAGTATTATGTGTGTTCTTGCACTTGTCTTTGAATGGTGGAAATGTTATTGGAACAAACGCTAGTCTGAAGACAAAAAATGTGTCGTGGCTACTGTTAATTTGTATAGATATATTTAGGCTCATATTATAGTACGCTACGTTCTAATAATTACATTATTGTCCTTGAGGATTTTAATTGTGAATACAAGTTTACTAGAGCATCGATCCTTTGAAGTGGTCGACTTTTTAGAGATTAAATCGTAATTAAGCTAATTTACTTTGTTGTTTAGTCTTACATTGGGGTTTGATTAGTTAAGGAGTTTAACATAAGTTGCATATAGCCGTTTTGGAATAATTTTATTTTAATTAAAATCCAAATTAGTTGGCATGTAAATAATTACAGTAGATTTGCTTTGTTAGATACAATTTTGGTTAGTAAAGGTCCCAGTATCGGTACGTGTTGCTTTGCAACATTTCAATACTTTCAACTATATCAAACGATGACAAGTTGAACCATTCCGCCAACAATAATGGTTTCATAACGATTTTACTCTAAAATACACCCTTGGTGTGATATGGCAGTATTTATTCATCCTTGATTGCGGCAACTTTTATCTGCTTGGACTTTAGTTTTTTATTTACAACTCTTTTCTTTTCAAACCTTTTTCTCCTCTTTTGTCTCAAGTATTCAGTGACACTCAAGACCAATCTTCCCTTCAAATATTCCCCACAGAAAGCAAGTCCTCCTACTCCCGCCACTCCAACACAAATAATGAATAACGTTTTAATGCATCCATCCATCGTCATTTTATCCCGGAGAGATTTAAACTTCCCGGCTGGTTTCCTCCCTAAATTTTTCCTGACATTAAATTCCTTTGTTATTCTCCCATAAATTCCAGTCTCAATTAAAACCTTATAGTCTCTAGGAATGAGGGATGAACCCGGTTTTGTGAGTCGGATTCCAACCTGTTTATTTTGCAGGATGTCCTTACTCTGATAAAATTTAGCGGTTGGGTAGTTCACAGCCAAGAATGTCATCTCAGACTGGAAAAACCTGGTTGGAAGGACTTGCACCGTTTGCCCACATTCTACAATTTCTTTTTCCACGGTTGCGACCCAACTCGAGAATGGCAGTTTTGTAAAGTTCACCATACTTTTTGGAAAGAGTCTCTGATTTGGATGAAATAAGTTGAGTTCTAATTCATGCCTTTTGTGGTATGTTTCATGGAACAAAGAACTCAACACCGGAGTAGATGCCATCTTGTAGTATTGGTATATTGAGACTAAAGTCTCAAGAAATTCGGGAAGACCGTCTGCATCACTTTGAGAAGTTCCTCTTGGGGCAGACAGTAGCCGAAAACAATTCGGCTCGGACTTAGGATATTCTAATTGATGGCTGACCTTCCCAACCTTTCCATCAATCCAGTGCATAAAGTATTCGATGTAGGCATCCAAGTCAAAATCAGTCCTGGGAACAGAAACCGTGGAATTACGAATTCTCGTATTTTTCATTTTATGATACTCCGCCCATGAATAGTTGACTGCTTGCCAGTTGCAAACAAGTTTTTTGAAAGTATTTATAGATGATTGTAACGGAGAATTTAGTTCCGTGATCACTAACCCATTATAGCAGTTGGTCAGAATAACCGCGGCCAGAATCCAGGATCCCGTTAATACTCGGAACCATGATTGTTTCTCAATTTTGCTCGTGACAGGAATCCCATTTTCCAATAATGCTCCCAAAGTAAACAGCCATGGAGACAAGGAACCTTTGATTTTTGCTGTGAATAAATAAATCCCAAGAAAACAAGAGACAACCAAATATCCCGTGATGAGCCCAATCCAGACTTTTGGTTGAAATGGTGTAAAATAAAAATAAAAAATGATGACTTTCTTCGAGAAACAGCTCAGAAAAGAACAGCCCTCAGTTCCTGTCACAATATGAACATCGCCATCATCAGTTGACTCTGTGGGCAGGATGTCATATCCAAACAGAGAAATTGTGTGTTTGTCGTAGAAATAAGCATTGTAGAAAACGAGGGAAGCATTATTTTTTGAAAAAATAAGTTGAAGATGGTGCAGATGTGGAGAGTTTACTTTGGCATTCCTTCGATCCATTGGACTACTTAGTTGATTTTGGGTTAAAGACGCAATCTCTACTTGCCGAAGATCGTTTGGAATTCCGAGATTCCCTCCAGTTGTGAGCCACTCTCTTGGGCGTTGAACAAGCTTGCCAAATATTTCTACAACATTATGTTCAAGGACATCCGTACATACTTGGAGTTCTGGTGGAATGGGTTTGTAAGCTTGGAAAATTAAGCAGATCTCCAACCGACCATCCTGATGTATTTTAAGAGCTCCCAGGAATTCCAAATCACTCAGCTTAAAATCACGTTCCAATTTTAATAGTTCTTCATCTTTTAAGAATAGCAACGTAAAGATTTTTTTTCGTGACGAGAGTTTTTCTAGGCCCATCCCAGTCTTGTGGAAATAGAGAGATACAATTTGCCACAAGGCGCGGTTGGCGGCGTAGAAATTATCGCAGAAAATAACACGACAAGGCAAAGGTCGAACTTGGCTGATGTCATAAATTTTGTGGCGAAATAATTTGTATCCTTCGACACTAAGTATTGTGGTGGGTAAAAATAAGTTGTTAAGAGATATGTCGGACGGGACAACTTTGTTTTTGCAGGAGGTATAGCTCACAATTTTGAAGTCGGACAAAGGCCCGGGTCAAAAAAGATCTTGACAAAAAGGGTAAGATTTGGTTCCTTGTTTGTGTTTGTGGCAGTAATAAGAATAGAGAATAGGGTAAATACAAAGTTAAAGCGCATTTTGTACAATTGACGAAATGGTATCGATGTATTTTTGAAAAATCTTTTTTTTCTGAAATTGTGTTAAGGATCTTGACAAATTTGTGATTAATTGAATTTACTGTTTGAGATAAATTGTAGTATAACAAAATCCCACTTGACCAGTTTAGCCTCGGGTTGCAACAGTTTTTAAGTGGAGTGCACAGGAATTTGAGTTTAAGTCCCAATATGTCTATGGACATTTGTTATACAAGTTGCTGCTGATTTCAATCTCACTAAAAGCAGGGTTAAGCTTATTTATTGATCCCAACTAATGAATATTGAAACACTTTAAACAAAGTGCAGAAGTTAAAAGATGGCTGTTAGGCTTTTACCATAATTCCAATGTATTTAGCGTTCAAATCACGTAATACAGTATAAAAATTATGGGGAAACATTGGCAAGTTGGTGAATATTTTCACTACTTAGTGGGGTCATTTCAAAAGTTAGTAAAACAAACTTGTATAACTTGTTGTACGTTTGAAATACTTTTCTACTTTTTATTTTATTGGATTCACAATGAAATTCCGGTATAGAAACATATTTTAAATATCTCATCCAATCCGACAATACCTGGTTGCCCGGTTCCTGGAACTTTGTCGTGGACAAAATTTTTAAGCGTGACGGAAACTCCGGAAAAGGAGAGCAAGTAGTTGAACGGTCGCCAATGACTGGAGATGAACTTATTTCCGTTGAGAATGTACGAGGGGCGTTCAATTAATACTTGGCCTGAGGTAGATGCCGTTGAACCAGGAAGATGAAACTTTGTGAACTTAAAGATCAACCGATTGCAACTCAAAATGCGAAATTTCAGAAACAT
>JAAXNX010001754.1:0-16295 GCA_036491905.1 Folsomia manolachei | reverse complement strand
ACTTGCTGGTGCATTTGTTGAGATCCGCCCCCTTCAGTTTGATAAACGGGCATTGTAGGAGGGAGCCACATAACCTACGCAAGAATGATTGCAAAAGTTAAATAACTGCAAACAGTATTGAAAATTATAAAGACTTAAACTTACCTGAGGAAAGTTAGCTTGAGGAACATATGTATACTGGTGAGGCGCGCCTGCAGTCTGCATTGACGCAGGAACCAGAAGCGGAGGACCCGCTGTCATTTGCATCGGTGGTGTCATATCAGACCTTGGAGGACCCCCCATCATACCGCCGCCTAGAGTTTTTATTATAAAAAATGTTTCTATTAATAATGAACGGCACGATTACTGTAGTTAAATAAAGTACCCTTACGATGACCTCCACCATGACGCGGAGTGGCACCACCAGCTGAAGATGCTGATGAGGTAGACGACGGAGTGAGAGCTGCAGACTGAGCATACGGTTGTCCGTGTGTATATATCATAGGCATAGTCATGGGCATAGAGATGGGCATAAATGAATGCAATTGCTGAGGAGGCATCATCTGTTGAGGCGTAGATGACTGTGCCGGTGTGCTTGGAGGTCTTGGTGGCGTGCTTGGAGAACGCTATAAAAAACAATGTAATTTCAATTTCATGTAAATATGTAGGTATGTTTTTAATTTTAACAAAACAATAACGTGTACTCACAGAATTAAATGACTTAGCGCAAGGATTAAACTCCTTTGCGTTTGGGTTGAATGTGAACTCTTTCGCATTAGGATTGAACGTGAACTTTTTCTTATCAGACTCACTGTTATTTGAATCACCCGAATTTGGAGTTTGCGTGTCTCCTCCACCAACTTGGCTACTATCGATATTTGGAGGAGTGTTCGAACTAACGTTGGGTGCACTATTATGACTACTAACTGAGGTTGAGGTAACTACTACACCACTAGCACCAGAGTTGGTCAGTTTATTTTCACTAATGTTCTCCCCCACTTGTACAGGAAGAGTGGCTTGAGGCACAGGTTCCTCTTTTTGAGATTTGTTGGAAGCTGACGGTGGGCTCGTTGTACGGGACGAAGCAGCTTGTCCCGCAGCCATTTCTGTTCCAGCAGGAATATTATTTACATTAACTGCCTGAGCGCTCGGTTGTGGCTGATTCATTGGCATTCTGCGAGGGGGCTGATTTGAATCTTGTAATCGGAAGTTGTTGCTAAATTCCTTTAATTTTGCTGGATCGTCACGCCCTGATGAATTTCAAATCAATGATATTAGTTAAGTCAGGCCAAAGGTAATAATTCATCCAATTTTTGTAAAAATATAATCTACGCATTACCTCCACGACGATCATTAATTTTGTTTGGCACTCGCTGGGGCCTATTATCATCCATTCGACGCCCGTCATTATTATGACCGCCTGGTGCAGGGTATTGATTGGGTGGTGGTCCACGCCTATTATCATAATTACTACGCCGATCGTGATACGAATTATTAGGCACACCATAACCTCCTCCCCCTCCCCGAGAATTTGGATTTTGACTGTAAATCTTATTGCGAGGGTTATTAGCAGCAGTGTTATTATTCACTTGTTGTGTGGGTCCATTATTGTTCATAGGAGTAATGCCTTGTGGCGACACTGATGATTGAGCACTTTGCTGAGGGTTACTTCTGCGGGATGGTGGAATATACTTATCGCTGCCACTGAAATGTAAAAATTTTAAGGAAAAAATTAGTATTAATTTGATACATTCTAGCAGTTTACACAGGTTACAAGCGGATAAAACATTGTACATACCCTGAACTAGCAGAGTTATTTGCATTATTATTATTATTGTTTGAATGACTGGAAGAATTCCGACTTGGACGAACAACAGCAGAAAATGCTTCTTCTTCATCTTCACCATTTTCTAATTCACTGCGTTCCCATGAAACGACATTTTTCTCAATCTCATTTGCAATTTGTGCTGCTTGCTGTTCTTGCCGCTTGAATGAATCTGAATCAGTATCAATTTGGGTAGTGTACCCGCATCCGCTTAAATCATTGTTATACGATGAAACGACGCCATATTTCTCTTCGTTTTTCTTAAACATATCCTTTGCTTCCCATCCATTCTCCTGCAAAAATAAAAATCGCCAGTTAATTTAAATCTGTATCTTTACTATAGTTCATTTCACCTCGCACTCTAAACAAATTATTGGGATCAATTAAAACGCAACTAACTCATACATACCTTCCCCTTATTGACATCAGTATCCAACGATAAATCTTCATCAGTCTCCCCATCAGGCCCGCCATCCCACGGGGTTAGCTGCTTATCCTTAGGCGCAGTGACGTTCCGAGTTGCAGAAATCGCAGCGTCAGTAGCGAATTCACGAGTTACATAATTAATGTCGACACTTTTGAATCTAACCGACAGCATCTGAAAATACAAAAATATAAACGGTTAAGAAATAATTAAAGACGACAACCCCAAAACACGTAATCACTCTAATCCTACCTTATCCGTGGGAATAACGAGCACATCAAAACTCTTCTGAATTGGAGTGTCCTCCGTCATTTCATCCGTAATTAAATGAGCAGCCTCAAGCAGGAGCTCGTGCCGATCGGGTGCAAACGAAGAAAAGACACCATCAAACTTCCGCCCATCTCTGATGGCGATTTCACAAGGGCAGCCGACAAGGATCGCCCTTCATTCAACCAAACATGTTACCACATTACATTATATATGTTAATCATAAATTTCGAAAACTTACATGTGATACATGAAGCAATCATGCTCCGACTTTCTTCCATCCACCCTGCCAAATTAAAGTTATTAAATGTCCCAGTCCCAAATTGGGACTCCCAATTACACAAAACAGTTACAAAACATGGCGGCGCTTACCTGTTGGGATGACCCCGACTGTGACCTCCCTTCCGCTCTCCCTTCAAATGAGCAGCCTTCATTTTCCTACCTCTCTCGACCTTCTTGCTGACCTTTTGTCTCAATGAATCCCTCCCTCCCTCAATCTGACGGAACTCTTGATAAGCTAAGCCTCAAATAAGTACAGGATTGATAAGTGGGCGGACTGGAGACGTTTTTTTTCCTTTTTCTCTTCCACTTCCACCACAAGGACCACGACCCGCCCGACCCGGAGGAAGGGATGTAAGTTGGTTGTGTCTGGGGCACTTGTTGACCTTTGACCTAGTCCCGAGGGGTAGGTAGGAGGAAAATATTTAAATATTTTGACCGATAGTAATTAATCTTGATATTTGTAGAGCTACAAATTCAATGGAGTGTGAGTTGAACTCTGGTTGGACTGGATTGCCTGATTTTTTGGTTGGGTTGGTTGGGAAGAGGAGAAGAAGAATGGTTGGATTCAATGAGATTAAGAATTTGGGCGCACGGAAGCTAGTTGACTCCTCTCCCGTCAGGGGATGCTGGGTCACGGTCACTAATCTTGCTACCTGTGCTGGCACCCACTTCTTGGGAATTCAACGAATTCAACCATGGCTGTTTGCACAACTTGGGTGGTGGAGGATATCAATACTTGTAATTTGTTGGAATTTAGTTGAATGGATATTTTTAAGATGCATGCCTCTCGGAGAAGCAAAAAAAGGTCTTTTTTTAAGAGACCAGAATAATAAGTAATTATATGTTAGAAGGGCCTTAAAAAATGTACCCTGTTTAATAGGGCCTATTTGACACTGTCAACTGAGAGCCACATAGAAAGTTTTATTCGGTACTATGTAGGTAGAATCAAATGATAAGTGGATTCATGATATGATTAATGAAGAAATTGGCATAAATTAGCCTATCTTTAGAGTTGGATATGAAAATATCAAGTTGGCAATTTGAAAGAACGGGAAATCCGGAAAGATTCCATACATTCTCAAAATTAATAGGAGTGCAACCCCCATGGAATTACAGTGATTAGATGTTGATGGTCATGCACAATTTTGAACAACAATGTCCTATTATAAACTTCCTTAATACAAACTTATCAATTCAGACAAATCCAGGGAATCGGGTCTATTTTAATGAGGTGAATATGCACAAAATCAATGTTCAGATACTATTGAGATAATCTCTTGCGCATGTAATTCTTTTAAAACCATGTCCCATAAAACTGCATTCCATAAAAATTGTATTTTGAATCACTTACATAAACTCCGATTCGGGTACGGTGGCCAAAGGGCCTTTAAAAATGTTGCGAAGAGAACTGTAACTAACTTTAACTATTTGTTCTAATCTCCTTATTTTGAGCTACTGTACACTTACAACAATTCAAAATAACATTTTCGTAGAACCTTGTGTCAATTTCTAAGCCAATTATATTTGGTTAGAGTTGATAATAGTTGATATCGCTATAACACTACACAAGTGATTGTGGAAAATGTCAAACTTCAATTGTGAGGATGAAGTGAAGACTGAAAAGAAGTTGAATAAATTGCATCATGTCACTTCTTTCGAACACTAAAGACTTGTCTTAAAGCATGAATGAATGTGCCGGTAAGGAAGACTGTAGCAAGCCCAACATGCTCCTTATCGTATTTCTATATTTAAATGAAGATATCCAAATCAGTTTCAACTATTGTGAGTCACTCAGACTAGTCGACAAATTCTGAAGTCTTTTCCTCATCCTGGAACTGGACCTATAGTTGTCAATGCTCTAATAAGATAACTCCTACTACTGTTCTGACATGGGACATAATTTTCTTGGTTAAGTAAACTAATTGCCAATAATATGGATGAATTTAAACCAAACGCAAACGTACAATGCAGTTGTGCTTTCTATAAACTTCCCATCTTTGAGATCCATTTGTATTATGCAACAAAATGGGGTATCTATTTAATGTTAGTTAGTTTAGTGTAAGGTACAAATTCAGTGTAGTTCATGCAGTCTACAATTATCTGGTGAGACAAGAATTCAATAGGTCAAATGTCATTTAGCATTGTGTTAACTACCAAATGAAACCGTTCTCGGAAAATGTATGAGCCGAGTCTGGGTAGATTTTTAATCGGTCTTGTAATATAATATCTTGTCTAACTATTCCCACGACATGACTCGACCACTCAACTGCTCAGCATTTTTAGAGGATGATGTAAATTAATATTCTTTTTCTTACAACACTGGACAGAGTAATTTGATCCCTTTTGTGCTTTTCTTAGTGATTAGTTGTGAGATTTATAATTCTTATCTCACATGCTAACTAATTTTGTGCCTGGACATGTGTCATGAGTGAGTCATGCAAATTTGGATAGTTTACTAACCGATTAAGCAGATCGAATTAGATGGATCTCTATCTGTTTCTAGTATGTCTGGCCTGCTGGAATAATTTTAATTATATGTGAATCGTTCATCTAATTTAATTTAGTTATTAGGCTATTTTAACATCTTTCTACGTCGCGTTTCATAAACAGGAATCAAACTTCGTTTTTTAATGAGACAATCTTTTTACGGATCACGGATAAAGCTCACTCAACTGATTCAACATATACTTGAATATTTACATATGGGGAAGTAATATTACTTTTCCAAGTCTCTATTCTATTTACTTTCTGCCGAAGCAATGGATGACCTTAATTTTACAAATCAACGTCCTTAAAGTTTTAATCATGGTCAAATAAAAATCTGATACGCCGCTGTATTATTCCACTAATCTTTCAATAACCTCATAATTAGAATGACATTAGGATCGAAACATGCTCATAATCAACTGCATCATGCGTTTTCTTACAGGTTTTGACGCATAATGTACCAAAAAGTTATGCACATTATGGATAAACTTGCACTTTTCTCACCTTGCCTCAATTCTGTGCATCAGATTGTCGCCGACGGCAAATAGCATTATATAATCACCGCAGATTTGCTTACATTATTTTGAAGCTTTTCCATTGCGATTTTATAACTCCTCGGCCAATGACAAACTATCGTCTTTACACAATGAACATTTCATGGTGAAATTGAATTGCATGCACATGCAGTCCAGGAAATTAAATTAATGCAAAAAGAATAAAATTCATACAATTCATACGCCAATAAAACATTGTTTGGTAAAGAATGTAAAAATTGATTGGAAAGGGAAATCCCATTGAATTAAAGTTGTGCTCGGCCAGTTCCGGGAAACGTGGTGCTGCGCTTTCACCCAAAATACTTTCTCTCCCACTCCCACCTCCAAATCCATGACATAAGAAATTGTTTAGTGGGATTGAGTAGGTTTCAAGTTTCAACTAATAACATCAGCCTTCCTGGACGTATGACGTTGCAAGTCAACGGAAAAAATTCTCCAAGAAATCGGTTCATTATGACTGTTGGGCGAAAATGTCAATAAAATATTATGTCGTGACTATTGTGAGCACTGAATACTTTAGCGTCCATATTCCCATTTTGTACTCGCTCCTGTCTCGCATAAATATCATTGAGACAAAGCCAAGCCTTGTTTTACCATACTCCTGTCCTTTAAAATCAACCCATAATATCCAGCTCTGCTTATTGATAGCTGGCTTATGACTCATTCACGAGCAAAAAAGCTGCTTCCTCCTTCATTAGAGTGAAAGCTCTAGTACGGACACATGAAACAGGAGAAATGCTTTAATGGGAAACGCTTAAGCTCGAGCACTTTCCATAACCAATTGTTAAATGGTGACCTAAATTTACCCCAAATTCTACTTTAATTATAAGTCGGTACTACCTGAGATAGCTGGTAGTTAATTTACTTCTCCATGGTCGTATTAGCCCACGCTTGAATTATGCATTTACGTTTGACGCTTTACTATTGCAGCTCCGCTAGGAAAGTAACCCTTGATCGCTCATGCTCAAAGAAATATACAGGAGACTAGCAATCGCAAAACAATTTGGATCGAACAGTCCCACACAACACGTATATTCCTCATGCCATTCTACTCCAAGGGATATACATTACTTTGCAATACGGCAAAAAAATCCTTTAGTCAGAATGTGAGTGACTGAACGGTAGAAATTTAAAGGGTTGCAGTAGCTAGTGTACTTATTGACTTCCATAAAACCAAATGGCAATCGCAAAACCAAAGAGTTGCTAGACTAAGGTTTGCAAAATAGTACAGCAAGCGGATGAACTAGTCATATTCACAGGTCGATAAGTGCTCAACTCAGATCCTTTTATATTCCAATTCAACCAAACCTTATTCTCTATGCTGGCTTTGCCTTCTCCATCCATCCTTCTATTCACTATCATTTTATCAGCCTAAGGAACATGACCCATGGGTTTTACTAAAAATATAGTACACAGTTTTAACCACATTCCATTAATTAAATCTCGTTGTTCCGCGACAACAAGTGTGTTTGACCAGGACATTGAATCCCAAGGATTTTGCTAGTAAAATGAATTCTTAAAACTTGAATTGCAAATAAAGGAAGGCTCGGTTGTCCATAATTTTTGTGTGCAATTGCTGCTTTTGTGATTTTATGTCACTGCCATTTACTTGGTGTAAAGTGAGTTCTTGTCTCACAATTCAAGTCTAATTATCAGGTTAAATGTCCTTTAAAAACTGAAATAGAACGTCTCATTGTTAAAGTAGAGTGCAACTGATATGAGTTAATTGTCTTGAAGTGAGACGACTCTTAAATTCAACTAAGCATCAAGTTACTTATTTATAAAAATATACCGAGTGTGGTTTTGTGTGGTTCCCTCAATATGAGAATGAATTTACTGCTGAAATAATCGGAATAATATAAAAATTTAGCCGTGTCTCAACCAGAGAAACCCAAAATGACAAGCGTTGTGGCGAAATCGAATGAGAATTTCTTCAGACAATCCAAAAAATCGGATGTTGTCGTGACAGGTATCTAATTTTTATGCATGAAAACAAATTGATAAAGAAATTTTTTCTCGTTTCAATTGAATCTATTGAAAATATAAAATTACAATAAATCCTTTTAATGTTTTAAAACTAATTGCAATGCACATTATGTATTTACAGAGGAGCAACTCCTGAAGAAAGAGTTTATTACTCCGGATGAAGTTCTGCGGCTGAATAGAGTCACCGAAAGTGAGACAATTGCATATTTTATTTCATGTGCATGATATGATCCCATGATGCATTTAAACGTTTTAGTAGTCATGATTTACTTTACTTTCGGCATTTACTACCGTCGGCTGCATTGCACATGGTTTTTTTGTATTGTAGTTAAACATTTGTAAAGCTATTTAAATTACATCAGAGGAACTTAGTGTAATTAGGGTTTAAGGTTATTACCATGCAAAAACAGTCTCGCTTGGTCAACCCTCCTTGTCGATGTGCCTCAAAGACTGAGATAATGTTGCATGTTGTTAATTGTTTGCCTTAATATTAGCAGCATATATACGTACAAGTAAGTATTATTGATGAATTGTACTTATCTCACTATCTTATCCACCCAAATGTGCGTTACTTTGCTTGGCTGAATAATGTGTGTTACAATAATCTACAACATGACACCAAGCAGATTGGCTAACGAGTATCTTTTACGCAAACGAAAGGGAAATTACATATGTACATAATTTTCTGATTTCCTCATTTTACTGCCAGTGAGGTCCATGTAATGAGTGAGCAAGAAGTTCGTTACTATTTAAGAGGCAATGGAAATGCTTTGTTATTTATGCATGCAAATTTAGCGGAAGTTGAACTCGTCCAGAGGTGATATTGGACTTAGAAAATTTTGAGACCCTATCCCTGTCTCAATTGTTTTTGTTTTATATGTATTTGACTCCTTAATTGCGTCGATATGAATATGACTACTGCAAATCGTATAATTTTATGTTTTAGGTTACCTTTGCAAGCCGGAGGAAAATGTCTACGAAATTGATTTCACCCGGTTCAAAATCCGAGACATGGAGACAAATACGGTGTTATTCGAAATCGCTAAACCAACGGGTATTTGCACATACAAATATATAAATATATGTACATACATTTAGTCCCTTATCTCCATCCGCAGTCTGTGCCCTCGCTCTTTTCTCCATTATTCAGTCCGCCTACATTTGCCTACATTTGTGTTATTTAATTTTCAGATATTGTAGAACCCCCACAACCGGACAGTACTGACGAAGATATTGATCCAAACGCTGGTAGATTTGTGAGATACCAGTTTACGCCTCAGTTCTTGCGCCTCAAGATTGTTGGAGCGACGTGAGTTGAATTTTATGAGGTTTTTGGCAGTCTTTTGCATTATATGAGGAAGCCATGCCAAAATGAGTTACGGGAGAAATGCCTTCTTTTATGAGGCTCCAGAGAGAAAGGGATCCTTGATTTTAACCTTAATTTGTTCTTCTTTCATTCCAGCGTGGAATTCACTGTGGGGACGAAGGCTGTGGAAAATTTCAGAATGATAGAAAGACACTTTTTTCGTGACAGACTGCTGAAAACGTTCGACTTTGAATTCGGGTTTTGCATCCCTCACAGCCGGAATACTTGTGAACACATTTATGAATTTCCACCACTTTCTCCAGAGCTATGTGAGTTAGTCCAAGTTTAAAATGAAAGTCCCAAACTATGATAATTTTTTTATTAATTCATAATTTAGCCAAGGACATGATTGCATCCCCATTTGAGACGCGGTCTGACTCCTTCTATTTTGTCGATAATCGATTGATTATGCATAACAAGGCAGACTACGCGTGAGTTTATTTAATTTAGAAGTTTTGGCATTGATGAGCTTTATCTTGACATGTTTATCTTTGTTTTAGATACAACGGAGGACTTCAAGTTCCTTAGTAAAAGTTTTGGATAAAAGCTGCTCCACAGAAAAAAACAATTCGGCTATTACCATCGCATTTTAGTTGTAGCTCTTGCCTAATAAATATGTATAGTAAAACATGTAGAATCCCAGCATTACTGGACTGTATGCTTAATTGTAATTATAATTCGTAGCTATTAGTTCAACCTCTTAAATCATCTCCCTGTGTTGAAATTAGTACAGTGCTAAGGAATTCTATTACAAGAAAAATTACACTCTTATTAATGACTTTTTCTTATTATTCCAAGCTCTAGAAACCTTTTTTAAATGGACCTTCAACCCTTTTAAATAAGTACTACAATATTTTTCTTACTTTCAGCCACACTTTCTTTTATTACAAGAACAAGACGTGAAGAGTCAAAAAATAAATTGCATAATATATTTAATCCTGAAATTCTCTTGTGTTTCAGCACATCTCATTTCTTACCTGGTTATGACTTACCCACCGATAAACCAAGAATTAATATTCATACAGTACCAGAACAGTTCAACTTGAACTGTAACGAAGTTCTGAAACCGTCTCACACTTGGATTTTTAAAATTATTTCAAATTCATAAATTTGCTAACCTTCATAATTAAATGATCTTTACATAAACCTCAAAAATGCATGGAATGCAACAATGAATTGTTGAACAATGGATAAGAGAACCCGGCCTCATCCCACCAACCCCTTTGGGACGAGCATAGAGTGGAGCTGAGGCTGTGGCGGACTTTCTTTTAGTTCAAATCCTTTGACAAATTACTTTTTGTTGGTTCAGCGCTAATTGTGCCGTAGCCAAGTTAGACGGAGTCAGAGTTAATTATTGGTCTGCAACCAAAAGATAAGTCTCAACCCCTCCTACTCATCGGTGGGGAGGGCTCTCTTCCTATCTGTGGTACGTACATTATAAGCAATTCTAATTATTCTATCCTCATTGACTCCATTTGTTGTAGGTTGTTTACAAGAGGAGATTGCTTTTGGTCCTAAACTTTTGGAGCGTACATTAATTGAGTTAAAATTTGTGACTAGTGTACACATCAGCATGTCGAGTGCTGTGGGGGATAGGGATGGATTGATGGGGGTAAGTATTTTAAATTCATTTTTACTGGAATGATAAGAGTCAGGCGGTGAGCGGAGACGTGTAGAAAATGGCGGTGACATCATCTACCTAGTGTTGTGAACCTGCGTTTTTGTACATTTCCAGGCAATCCTAGCCCTAACTGCGCCACCGGTGTCGGGAAGCGATAAAAATAAAACGGATAAATCTGGGGCTCATAAGAAGTCAAGTAGGACGCAGCCCAAGGAAGTTTACTGCGAAGGTTGTGGTGACTCTGGAGAGATCCTTTTAACATGCTATGAATGCTCGATAACATCATATCATCCTGTTTGTGATGATCCACCTCTGGAAGTGGAAGAAAGCGAGGTTAAGGATTTCCGTTGGCAGTGTCGAGGTTGTCGGATTAAAAATGTATGTGAAGAAATAAGGGGAATTTAGTAAGATTTGAGAAGGCTTTTATCATTTTCTCTTTTAAATACAGATGGATATGAGTGATGATGATGATTTGTCCAAGTCAGCTGAGGGGAAATTAGAAGAAATGGAATCTCTTGGAAACGATGTGTGCAACCCGTTGGGCATATCAGATGATGAAGCGGACGAAAAGGAAGGCAAAAATGAGGACAAGGTTACTCCTGTGGAAGAAAAGGGTAATCTATCCATAAATTTTGGATGGATTGTTGTATTGTTGTTACATTGAAGTTTTCTATTTATAATTGCCTGTATTCAATACGAATAGATGTATTGATGACGCCTATTGAAGAAGAGCCAGCTGTTGATGTGGAGGGTAATGCCAAGGATGAAGAGAAAAAACAAAATGATCCAAATGAAATACGACGTAAATCAACGAATTTACGTAAATTGATAAAAGTTGCTATCCACAAAGCGAAGGTTACCAATCCAGTTTTGTTTGAGCTTCCAAAGAGTTTTCAAACAAATCCGTATAATTTCCCAGGTAATTTCCAAACCTATAAAAGCATTGGTTCTCTACTGATGAAATGATGAAAGTTTATGCTACATGTCAATTACAGGCACAAGTAGAAGTGCGATTAAGCGACTGCCAGGAGCCAAAGTAAAGCCTGCATTTATAGAACTTGAAAACTACTGCACTCCTAGACCACTTGCATGTTGCTTTAAATGTGGAAGGTAAAACTCGATGAATTATTACTAGTTAATATTGCTCCGTGATAATGATTTAATTCGGTATTATTTTATTTTATCTCGAGTGTAGTAGCTGCCGTACCGCTCCATTAATGCATTGTGATTACTGTCCGAAGTATTTCCATTTCGATTGTCTTACACCACCCTTAACCACTCCGCCGGTGGGCCTGTGGATGTGTCCTTTGCACGTTGAACATTTTATGGAGGCGACAATGTTAGGAACCTCATGGATGTCCGAGAGAGTGGCCTTGTGGGGTTTCACTAACAGACAGGTTAACCGGTCCTCAGTAGAACTTAAATTTCTTTCGAAATGTGGAAGAAAAAATCCTCCATTTTCTAGAAAGATTCCCTGGCCTCCAAAACAACGGGTAAATAGTAAATTCTATTACCGTTTATACATTCATTACTTAAATATCCTATTTGATTTTATGTTTAGTTTTCATTGGAGCCTGGTAATGGTCATATTTCTACCCCAAATAATATGGACGAATCAAACTCCGTAGTTCCTGTACTTACAACATTTGATTTTGATTGTATTCACTACTTATGCTGCATATTTAGCACAAGACTAAATTTAGTCTTTTATTGCAGTTTATGGATAAAGCAAAACTGAAATCTCTTTTGGAGTCTTCGATGCCAAATCGAGATCTCTATCTATGCTATTCCGATGCCATTGACGATTTTGCCCAAGTAGACTTGGATGGAACGGATTTTGCCTCACAAGATGAAATTTTTTCACGGATTTCTTCTATTAATGATCAGTTAGAAACTGAATCGCCCATCAAGCAGGGTAAGCATTTAAAATAGTCTTTTGTCAACAAATTTGCAAAATTTAATCTTGATTTTGTTTTGCACAGGAGTTGAGGAAGAAGCTGATTCAATTCCTAAGCAGCCAGTTGCAACACCGGAAATAATTGACGTTTCATTGCCCGAGGACAGAAACAAATCGCTTGATGACTCCTCGGTTGGTATTGACGTGTTATTAGAAGCCGCGTCAATGTCAACACCTAAAATCGGATCTTCTATCATAAATAATAATAATAAAGGGCACCTAAACGGACCTTTAATCTCAAATTTTGAGAACCATGCATCAAAAATGTCAATCCAATATTCGCTTACGGTAGGTTTATAATTCAAATTTGATTAATATGCATCGAATAATAGTTTATGAATTTTGAAGTCATAGTCGTTATCAGTATTTGACCTGAATATATATTTTTTGCAGGATACGACACCAGCATTGCTGGAAATCCTGTTTGTCGATCAAAAACGAAAACTCAGCATTTATGAACCGCAAGTTTTTTTTGGTACGGGAAAATGCGATCATCAGAATACGGCTGTAATCGACCCCTCAGACTTCGTGGATTGTCCCCGCTTGTCAAATTATCACGCTATGCTATTCTTTGACATGTATCGAAAGCAATGGGAGATCCTCAACTACAGTAAGCACGGAATTAGTGTGGATTGCACTCGTTATACCCTTAGACAAAAACCAAAGAAAGTTCACAAGACAAATAACTTGCAAACGATAAAGGATGAAATTTTAAAAAGACGAAAGATCTTAATAGATCAAGAGTACCATATTCGTCCAGCCCCAGCAGTACTTAGCAGTGAATTTGTAAGTGATTCGCAAATTAACGATCATGATTTTTTATGTCCCGGGACACCCAAAGTCTCATTCGTGTTTGTACAATTTGCTTTAGATGTGCGAATGTTACGAGCATGAAATTAGCCGATGTACGTCCACCATCGACAACGAAGGAAGTGCCCCAATTTACCAATATTCACAAATCCAAATCGGCTGTCTTAGAATGATTGTGGGAAATGTTTGTGGAAAATCTCAAAATGTGGTAACTGGGATAGAATACCATCATCCCCAGTCAATGTCTGAGAGTATACAATTTGATAATCCAACAAAGTAATGACTGCCAGGATAATCTTGAATAGTATAATTATTTATTTGTTCCACTCTCCTACTCTTGCACCTGTTAAGTACTCTGAACCAGTAACAAATATGAAATGCTGAATATAAACCTCAGATGGTTTTTAACTATTTTCCGACAATAAATTCATGTTTTGAAGTACGTTTTTTGTAGCAGGCCTTAGCTGGTGACAGTTTTATTTCATTTAAAAAACTTGGTTTTGTACATATTATCAAAAAACAAAAGTTCTCGCAATAAAAGCCAAAGCAAAGATAAAACCATACCATCGGTCAAAAAGGCAGTTTGGTTTGGACTTGCCTACACATTGGTACACATATAAGCTAATAATACCTATGTTCTAGTATCACTTTGCTGGAGTCAAAATAATAACAGCAAGTCAAGTTGGGTCGTAATACACTGATTTTCCAATTTTGATAAAATAAATGGATTTTTATCTTTATTATTTCATTCAAGTCTTGTGTGCGTGGGTTGTGAACTTTGAATCCTACATTTAAAGAAAACACGGGTTTCTCTGTGGCCCATAGAATGCAAATTGAGTCACAAATTAATATTAGTATACATAGTATTTGTAGTTAAGAGGAAAGCGTATGAAATTAAGAGTTTAGTAGCTTGCGTGGTTGCTATATTACGCTCATTATTATTTTTTGTTTGCATTGTAAGAAGTGGTGGGGTTTGATTTGTTATGAATTTATTGGTTCATCATGCTTTTGTTTCTTTCTCAAAATTCATGAATCCCATATAAATCATTTGGTTTTTGGTTTATGACTAGTAGGTTGATTTTTATTGGGAATTCACGCTCGCCAAGAGTTCTACATAGGACTCCAGTTCCTTGATTCGTTTATCCTTCAAGGAAACCATGACCTGTAGTCGCTCCACTTCCAGACATTTTCGAATATATCCAGCTCGGAACTGGAAAATAACACAGGAATAAAATAAAAATTATTGTCATAAAATATTTCATCAAATCTTACGTCATCAAATGTGACGAGATCCGCGTTGTTTTGCATATTCTTCATCCTTTCCAAACTGTCTCGACGCAAGGAACTGGGTTGATTTTGATGTTGATTGGATGCAAGTAGATTCGTGGGGGACGAGCTGGATGAATTCGTTGTTTGTAGTTGATTCACAATTGAAGCGACTTTTTTCTGTTGAACGGCTTGGTTCATCTTTGTCTTCTCCCATTTTTCTTTAGTGTCCTTTTCCCTAGACTGGGAAACCAATTAAAGAATTATTAAAATTACCGTAGATGTTGCCAACTAATAGTACCAGGCGAATCACCCGTTTCGCAAACGGTAACTGTCTACATGTTATGTGAAATGGTCACAAAATAAAAAAAAAGTATTTCAAGCAGAAAGAAAAAGCGTAAGTATTGTTAGTTGTACTACCGAGTCATATTTGGTAGCGTCCTGTTGTAAAAGGTTAATTATCTGTAGGATTTTTGTAGAGGGTGATCTGCGTAGAGGATGGTGAAGCAGAGGAGAACTTGGCGCAACTGTGGTCGCCAAACTCATGTCCGTATTAACTCCAGAGTCGTAATCTTCATCCCCTCTAAAAAATCGGATGCGATCCCTGTCGTCATTCTCTTCATCAGTCTCTGATGCCGTATCCGTATCCTCACAATCGTCCACAACTTGTCCCTGTTGAACGGATTACATGCAATGGCAAACTTAATCATGCAAAAGTATACGACAAGTAATAATTGGAGACGTTATAAAGCTAAGTTAGTTGGCAATCATGCAGTTATTGTGCGGATTAAATGAAATAATTTTTTAAAAGAACCAAGGTTTTAAATTGGATTAATTAGTGATAGTACGAATGGAAATAATAAAAAAATAATTAAACAAGCCAAGTAGCAAAAAACATTTTTTCGACCCTTGAATGCTGATCTAAAACATGGTTGTGTCTCTTCTTCTGGTCTCCATATGCATTAAACGGATTTTAAAGAAAATCTTACGTCCAAACTTCGATAATCTGGAGTGGTTTCGGTTCCTAGGAAGGCAAATTTCATTTCTGTATTTCTATCTGGAGGTTTGCCTACAGTCATCTCAATTTCTTGGAGTGGAATGGGTTTGTGTGTTTTTACCACAACGCCTAAAATCAATGCATATTGCAATTATTGCAATTAATGAAGAATTAGTAGTTCTTCAATGTAACCTGTTTTAAGGGATATTAGCACAGGAGGTTTGTTGACTCCGCTAATCCACTCCGTTGCCGACAGTGAAGGCGTTGGAGCTAGCAGGGAAAAAAATATTTTAAAAGATTCAACCAAACTTAAATTTAACATCCAAGTAATTTACAATGTTTCAAACATTAATAAGGCTAAATCTTAAATTTTTCAACAAATAAACATATTTAATTATTGTGTATAATCTAAGTAGTTATAGGTCAATGGTTGGAAATCAGCGTGTTCGTCAAGTTGTTACCATATGACAATAA
>JAAXNX010001753.1:0-16297 GCA_036491905.1 Folsomia manolachei | reverse complement strand
TCTTCACAAGGATCACAAAAGACTAAAAGAAAAAGTGTTCATGGAGGGAGAGAGGTGTGTGGCATGAGAATCCTTATGATCCTCAATCTCTTGTTAAATTCTAAAGAAGACAGAAAGCTCACCTCAAGTAAGAATCAAGTATCAGTACATAGTAGCAAGAGCAACAATGTTCATTTCATCTGCATTCTTTTCTCTACAAAAGAAGCCACCACGTTTGACTCTGAGCTGACTACCTTGGGAGGGAGGAATTGTCATTTATCCTCTTCATTCTTCCGTTATCCAACCATCCGTGTGTCTGTGTGCTACTAAATCTGAGTAAATGAGAGGTCTTATTTCTAATGGTTTGATTTTGACCAACCAATCCAACCGTTTTGAATTGGTCATAAACCAAGAAGTTTAGAATGCCGGTGACATTCTCACCAAAATCATTCATAATGTCATAAATTTTTCATCCATACGCAACAATTTCCTTCATAAGAATATTTTGGCATACCACGCCATCCCGTTCAGGCCTGTACTCACCTCTTGACTTAACGACGGTTTACTTTTGGATAAAAAGTGGCTGGATAAGTCTGAGAAAGATTTTCTATTGTGTCTTACAATGTGTCTTTTAATGGGCTCTTACAATGACATGAAAGTGGACAATGGCTGAATACGGTTCGTAAGTGTGAGTATTCAGAGCATTCAGAGTTCTAAAGGTAAGCTCAGTTCTGGTTCGGCCGAAATAACAATGCCCTTGAATTTCCGGTCTCTGTCCGCCTCCCAATTCATCACTCAACACCAATCCAGAGGGTTGGCGAGTCGTTGGAGTTGAGCAGAAATCAGTGGATTGAATAATTTCATTTGTTGGTTACACGAGGCGTAGACAATGCTTTTTAGTAGCAACTCAACATACGATATTGCTATCAAGAAGAACATTTCTAACATGCATAAGAATATATGGTAGTGAAAATCGCGCATCGTTTGATTTGCGCAAAAAGAGAATCATTCATTCGTCATCCGGTCCATGTAAGTAAAAGGAGTTTGTCATAATTTGTTTGACTTAGGCACACATTTACCGTTTAAACTCAAGCAAATGGAGGGGTTTCCAATCCAGAGGGTTGGCGAGTCGTTGGAGTTGAGCAGAAATCAGTGGATTGAATAATTTCATTTGTTGGTTACACGAGGCGTAGACAATGCTTTTTAGTAGTAACTAAACATACGATATTGCTATCAAGAGGAACATTTCTAACATGCATAAGAATATATGGTAGTGAAAATCGCGTATCGTTTGATTTGCGTAAAAAGAGAATCATTCATTCGTCATCCGGTCCATGTAAGTAAAAGGAGTTTGTCATAATTTGTTTGACTTAGGCACACATTTACCGTTTAAGCTCAAGCAAATGGAGGGGTATGCAACAATTTTCAGTGTCTGTCGGTTTATGTATGTAACTCGCATATCTGTAAAGTTCCGACTGACTGAGTAAATGGCTTTACGGTCGAGTTGTTGTTGGATTTATCAGAAAATATGATTTGACAGGTGGATTGTTTCAGGAGTTGGAATAGGCCACAATACTAGGATGGAATAATAGTATCAGATAGGAAGATCAAGTCGGATCGGTAGGTTGGATCATTGGGATATTGGACAGGATTGAAAGGTACAAATGAGTAAAGAAGAGTGTGGAGAAGCACACCATTTGTCATAAAAGAGCCGAGTCACTGATGGTGCGACAGTGTCTACTTAGCAATCAATTGTTCCTACAAATTCCCACTTTTTAAACAAGACTCAAAAAGCCGAGTCAGCTTTGTCCATGGGTCCCTTATTTCCTTTCCAGAGTTATCCATCTAGGCAAACAATCACCCAAAATCAAAGCATTACAGTCTGTCAGTCATACACTCAAAATTTTAACTTCAATTATTCATGTTTTTCAACAACTACCCATAGATATTGGATGGTTCAAATTCAAAAATCGTGTTGAGAATATCTCACATAATTTTTTATGCCGGACTGCTAACGCTTCTACAATTTCTCCCCTAAAACTCATGAATACTTTCCACCAAGAAAAGATTGAAAACTTAACACCCTCCACCCATCCATCCCCTTTATTGTCGGTTTGAATCGTTATACCTGTTAGTTAACCAAACAGCAGGGTAATGGCACCAACCCACCACCAAACCAAATCAACTAATGCAACCTCAACGTACCGGCGGAATTTTTGGAGGAGGAAGTAAATTACAGAGAAGAGAAAGATAGTACGTATCTCATCTTCTTTGGATTATTTCTGTCCAACAAAACCAAACCTAAACATGTTGAATGGTTTCCTGAGGTGAACGGATGCCGGGATCGGAAGACGTTCCTAGTTGACTAAAAGTGGAATAAGCAGCTTGTTGAAATTCATCTCACAGCGCCAACCTCTAAGAAAAACTAATTCAATTCTCAGCAGATGCCAACTAGTCAGCAAGACGGACGGAAGGATGGATATGGAATGGCCACTTAAGTTAACACTGCCCAAGTCTCATCCCTTTCTTCAATAACTTAACTCAAATTAGCTAACTACACTTACTCTGAGACTTAAGTGAAGGAAGGAAAGTGAGCGAGTTAAGGACCATGAATCGCCACATACTCACACCTGAGAGAAGAGGAAATGATGCGTAACTCCTTCAGGTCGTTAGTTCCTTATCAAATCATGCCTTCATTTAAAAAAGATTGTCTGACTCAATGGATTATTTTCCTTCATTCCATTGGTAGGGAATGAAAAAAAGGACATTGACGACCTGAAATCGGGGGAATTTTTATAAACCTCTAACAAATTAGCTTTATTCAATGAGCCATTTTACGTTGATGAGGAATACACTAAAGGTTTCGAAAAAGTGTCGCTCACCAATTCATCCATTGCATGTGAATACAATCCTAGTTCCTCTGACATTTTTGCGTGTCTCTTATCTTTCTGCGATGGGTCATATCATTTTGTTTGTGGTAACCCTATCTCTGCTTTGTCCGGTGATATCTCATTTATCATTCATGCGTTTAAACCCTGGATTAATTTTAACGACACTTCTCATCAATAGACAGGCAGTCGAGTCCTGTGCAGTTGTAATAAAGGCATGTACGTAAATCTGGAAAAAACTCACGCAACGGGACCATGCCCAAACTTTTGGCCAATTACAGCACACCAATTTGCAACAGGTCGCACACTTGAATATATATTGCTCTGTATTCCATTAGGTTAGGTTGTGGCTGCATAAGATACATTTCATTCATTTTAATTGATACTTAAGTTCAAGTTCGGTTAAAGTTTAAAGTCATAAAACCGGCAGGTAGTTGAGCTGAGTTAAATGTTGCATAATTGGCGAATAACAAAACCTCGTCTGCTACGTACAACCCAACACTACGTTTATTCAAACGAAATCAACAGCTTCATAAAATGATTTTACAGCAGCTCCATGAATTTTGTAAAACTCTTAATTAACACAAAGTGGCAAATGCTATTTTACAAGTTGTCAAAAAGTGACAATATAAAGTACTTTCAACCAAGAACCCATAAGTTTTAGCATCCATCTATTTATCAATGTAACTCCATTTCTCAATTTCTGCCAACCACTCAAAATTTACAAATGATTATTAAATAATTAATGCGATGTATTCATCATTCATTAACAGGTGCATTAAACCACAGTAGTGCCAAACAATGTAATATTATTGGTTTCTTTATTACTTATAGAAAAATATATTTATCCATGGTTTGGATATCTAACTGAGCAAAAACATTTTTTTTGACATGGATTACAACATCTTTTCTTGATTCGCGGATATTTGTCCGCCCCCATTTGTCCGCCACTCATCCGTCCGCACCCATCCGTCCGCCCCCCATCCGTCCGCGACCCCAACCGTCCGCCACTCATTCTACTTATAGAAAAATATATTTATCCATGGATTGGATAACTGAGCAAAAACATTTTTTTTGACATGGATTACAACATCTTTTCTTAGTTTCGTTGGACTGTAAATGATCCAACTTTTGCAGAGAAACAACGAGTAAATATGAATGCATAAAAGTAAAAGTCGTAAAATTTGTTATGCAAATCTTCATTACTGGTTTATTGTGACTGAATGAGTTGGATTTGTCTGGGTCACATCTTGGGAGAACAGAGTGACACGACATTTAATTGATATCTACGACAGGGTCACTTCTACTCACTTTGTCACTTTGTTTTTTTCAATTTGGAAGGCAAGAATTATACTTATTTTTTAACTTATAGCTTTTATGTGCAACTAAAAGAAAATTAATTAGAAGTAATTTGTTGGTCAAGTACAACCACCAACCACAAACAATTGAATAGTAGTGGAACACACTGACAAAAAAATTACTATTGTTCTTAATCGAAAGTAGGAATTATTTTTATTTGAATCCCGGATTTGATATATAAAAGTTTTGTAGTGTAGTTAGAAACTAGAACACACCAGAGGTAAAAGACAAAACCGAATGGCCAAATATGTTACTCACTCATTCAAAAATTCGTTTAAATACGTAATGGAAGATACTGAAAATTCCGTACGGAGTAATTATTTAACATCGTAGAGTCGCGGAAGTATAAAAACACTGATAATCTGCATGAACCTTGTAGTACTCATAATCATCAATCAATTAATTATCGATCTGAATGAAGTCTCAATGCACAGCACCGAACACAATGATCCTGTCAACTCACTCGATGTTGAGCGACATGCTGGCAATGACGTCTCAATTGTAAAAAAATGGATAAATTAATTGACTCTTATGCATTTTTTTGAAATTACATTTGGCGATAAAATTTTACAATGAATCGTAGTAATTTCATTATTTAATAGATAATCAAACGTCAATTGTCTTAGCTAAAAAATGGTTTGATTGAATTGAATCTATGTGAATAAAGTGGTATTGCTTCTATTCTAATGCAAGAATGAGTGATACAAATATACTAATGGATTTAAACAAATGTAGCCCAATACACACTCGGTGATGGTAAAAGGTTCCACAGTGGGTAGTTGCTGCAGGATCTTGGATAAATTTAATGAAAGACGAAAATATCTTGTTAAAACACAGTGGGGTCTCCAAAGGTAAAGTTTTAGTTCAACTCTAAAAAAATCAAAGTCTTGAGGTACATGAGGTATAAATTACCATTAGGGAGTAGACCTGAGAGAGAATTTACTTCGCCATTACCTCCCAACATCACACCACACGGTCAGTCAGTTCGGGACCAAAAAGCAAAGTGTCTGACTAACCCCGATATGATACCTAAACAAGAATTGCGGTAAGATCGAGAAACTTTTAAGTCTCTCTGTTTAAGATCACAAACCAAACTAACCTTACGTAACTCACTCTGTAGCCAACATCCTCATGTTGCTATTGTTGATATGGTTTTACATAAAAATTTAATTTGAATCTATTTGAAACGAGCCTTTTTAACTAAACTAAAGTATGGTGTGATACGTGAATTGTTTGGTTCATGGATGGGCACGCACGCTACTTTTTTCTTTCATTGTTAAAATGTTGACAGACTTTTATTTTGAGACAAAGTGTTAAACGAAAATTGTTTGAATTCCACCACCTTCGTCCATCCAGCCCAACACACTTTTTGTATTTATTATGAAAACCCATAAATTTACAGGTGCTCATGCTAATGCACATTGCAATGCATCAAACAAATCAACGGATAGATAGGAGGTCTGTCTTTGGGCAGCTTATTTGTGGTTTAATGTGATGCATCCATTTAAATTTAAGCTTTAGCCCACCGCCATTCTATTTATTTAGCTTGTATTTTGAATGCATACGGCACTAACAGTCCAATTTTTGTCCTGCTCATTATTCAGCACTTTCTATAAAACTTTGTCCACTCTTTACTGCACAACTCAGACAACGGACTACACGCTTAAACGACACTTTTAAAGAAAAATCTACGAAACTTTAACTATTTACTCGTCATTTTGATTTTCCTCTTATTCGCTTTTTACGTTTCTAGTCTGGATGCATCTCATGCCTGTTGCCTATGGCCAATTAAGATTGGAAGTGAAATAAGTATAAAATTCCAAACGTGCTTCGCCTCACCTCAATTAAAACAACATTCTCACTTTTCAGTGAGTTGAATTGAATGAGTGCTTCTGCTCGTAGTAGATGCAAGTTGTCTCAGTCAGCCAAACCATTTTACATTTCAACATCTCATCTTATTTTTAAGCATTGGCACTCATCCTGCACATCAATCTCCGTAATGATTAGAATGGGGTAGAGTAAAATAAAATAGAATCTGTCTGTTGGATTAGATGGGATTTTTAGTTTGAATCCTAAACTAAAACTTAACTCAACTGGGTCCGAGAAGATTAAAACTTTCTTCGTAATCCACTTCACACACTCGAAACACATTTTTTTCAAGAGATACTTTCGACTTTTAATAAACTAACAAAAAAATAAATACAAATTATCAAGTACTTCAATTGATGAAAGTGGGAAATGGTATCTTTGAAGGCTATGGACGACATGTGACTGAATTAAAAGTTTTATCAAATTTATTGCAGAAAAAACTTTACCATATCAAAAAATTTGGAAAATACAATTAAAGAAACTATTTTCCATTGACCTCACTAACTCATCGGTTGGACATCAAAATTAATTGGAACCATGTTTTCTAACTATAAAAAAGGAATCCAAAAGAAAAATACTTTAATGATGTTGAAATAAAGTAATTCACAAAACTTCCAATAATATTATTAATATTTTTTCTCGTGCCATAATCGCTCGCATAAATAACCTCGCCGAAGAGGTGTCGATAACTATGCGATACTTTATTACCATCATCCATTTAAATTGTTAATAATGCAATTAATTAAGGCAGTTGTGGATTCTTGCATGCAGCAGTTTTGCGGAACCCTCATCGACCTTAAGCCACGTCGTGTTCAATTTAACAATTTCATGATTTTCTCACTTGCGTTCGAAGTTCAGACACCCAATTAATAAAGTCGGTTGTGGAACTAATATTTTGTGGTTGAGTAGGTTGAGGTTGAAACTTTTGCCGTAAAGTATACAGGATGGCATCCCCGTAAGTAAGCAATTGACAATTCCAATAATATTATTAATATTTTTTCTCGTGCCATAATCGCTCGCATAAATAACCTCGCCGAAGAGGTGTCGATAACTATGCGATACTTTATTACCATCATCCATTTACATTGTTAATAATGCAATTAATTAAGCTAGTTGTGGATTCTTGCATGCAGCAGTTTTGCGGAACCCTTATCGAACTAAGCCACGCCGTGTTCAATTTAACAATGTCATGATTTCTCACTTACGTTCAAAGCTCAGACAGGCACCCAATTACTTAAGTCGGTTGTGGAACCAATATAATTTGGTTGAGTAGGTTGAGGTTGAAACTTTTGCCGTAAAGTATACAGGATGGTATCCCCGTAAGTAAGCAATTGACAAATATAACTGCCTGTGTTGATATTAATTTATTCAGGGATCAAGATTTAATGAAGCATAAAAGTGCGGAAACCTAAATGCAAGAAACAAATCCTGCGTACATATTTCATTCCAAGAGGTCAGCTCATTTGGCTAGTTATAAAATCTTGATTAGTTCCTCACAATATATCAAGATTTAATGAGGCATAAAAGTGCGGAAACCTAAATGCAAGAAACAAATCCTGCGTACATATTTCATTCCAAGAGGTCAGCTCATTTGGCTAGTTATAAAATCTTGATTAGTTCCTCACAATAAAATAAATCTTGCCAATGTGATCTTGAGAGAAATGGATAGAGAAGACACCAAGCAAATTCTGGCCAACTAAATCTTTTTCAACCTGTAGAACCCGTTTTACGGAAATCATATCAGAGGTATTCTAATACTGATGCGACGTTCAATTGTAAATTGTTGCATCATTAAAATGGATTTCTATTCGCACTGTAACCAACAAAATGCTCAATAAATTCTGTAAAACGTTCAATCGTAAATAGTAGTTTCAGCAAACCCAATAGCTGTTTTATTGTACTCTTGCACTGTAGCATAGTGCATCGTATCTTATTTATTTTCTCAAGCCCCCCATCGGGTGATCTACTTGTTAAATGACATCTTTATTCTGCAAGGTAGAATATTCAGGCTGCTAATACTAGAGATCACACCACCAAAGCCACTTCAGTTTGCACAATGTGATTTAGTTATTAATGAAGTGTAATGTTGAAATTGTGGGTAAGTCAGAATACAACGAATAATTTTTGATGATCGCTTATTCATGGGGAGGTTGCATTTGATTATCCAGACATAGTTAGGTGAGAGCTGGTTCATTTCAAGCTAAATTAGGTATATACAGTTCCTCTTGTTTCTCGTTGGTTCAGGTGTATATGTAAAAAGCGAACGTCTAATAGTAAGTTTGCTTAAACACTTATATTTTCCTAAATCACAAAGAATAAAGAAATGAACAGAATTGTGAGTATATCCTACCTGAGGACTCCATATTTTATAAATTTAACCTAAAAATCACGATCCTTTTTACAACCACATAAATTTTGAAGATGTTTTCAGCCCGATTTCAGATATAATCTTAATCCGTCCTTCATACTTTCACCGTGCTCTGATCTGACATATACATATGTAAATCCAAGCTAAATTTATTAGTAGCTTCCGCAAATTATGAGATAATTTTGTCCGTCTGTCAGTCACTACTCATTTTAAAAAGTTTAACGTACATGGAAACATTGAGACATTTTTGACCTATCCGTGCAAATTGAGCACACTAACATGCTGTAGCTACTTCTTAGATCTGTGCTTAGTGAGGTTATTTGATAGAAAACTGGCCTCAACTAAATACAGCTCACGAAATGAGATGAGAAGATTTGATTTTTAAATTAAATTAATCCATGGAATGAAGGAAGACAAGGAACGAATGTTGTTATTATTGTGCTATCAGCTAGAAAAATAAGTTCATTTAATTTTCATTTCTTTCTGCTCTCCTCTATTAGATGAATCAACATTATACTTAAGCTAAACTTGAGGAGAAGCTCAATTTTCATCTTCACCTCGACTTAGACTTGGACTTTGGTTTGCCCAGCAAAAAAATCTTGTCCAAACATTAATTCCACTTGACCAAAGATTACGCAAGGTAACGTGGTTAAAGTCAAAGTTATTATATACCTTGAAGTGAGTAAAGGTTGGATGAAAGTAACCTTACGCTAAATTTTATTTTATTTTTTATATCCATTCACAAGAAAACAGAGGGAAGAGGCCACGCGGATAGTAAATATGCCATAAAAACTGCCATTGCATTTAACCATCATTCAACAAGTCCATCACATGTAGCTAACAATGTTTCATTTTCATTTAATGTGTTAAATTATCATTAGAGTGATTTGGAATTGACATTGTTGTCAGCACTTAACTTAACTAGGATTGAAGCCTTAATTGGGTTTATTTTACGAGTGATGTTCTGTACTGCTGGCGTTTGTGACGTTAGCTAAATTAAAATAGGAGTGTGCATTCGACTTCTCGTAATTTTCATGTACATTATTTAATTTCACATTACTAGCTGCCATGCAAACTAGCATGGATAAAGATGGTGGTCCTGTGCCTTATTAATGATGCTAAGTAAACTGCATTAGGATATTTTGTTCCCACGTGATGGGTGGTGAATTTAGTTCCATGAGATGAAAGACGATATCTATTCAGATTATAAATATGTGCTACGATGCCATGTGTATGTATTTCTTTGGCTGGTTTATTACCTTGTAAAAATTCGGTAAACAGAGGTGCGACCATCAAATAATCCATTGCAATGAAACACAGCCAAGGTAGAGGTTCGTGGTGTAAAGTTAAAGTATAATCAAGTTTGAAGTATGTACATATGCATAATATGATTTTCTATTCCAGACAACCAAAGTCAACCCTTTATCCAACCAAGTTGTTAAGTCGGATTAATGAAACCAGAAAGAACCAGAAATGTAGTCATTGAAAGGTATAAAATAGTTCCTTACTGATTCAAAAATATGGTTGAAATTTGTATGACTTGCGCATTGCATCTGGATCTTAAGATAATACAGTAACTTTGTTTCCAAATAAAATCAATCATATAAAAACTTGGTTGAGTTAACTTCTCATGTACAAAATTCCTTGCACGGTCGTGGTTATCAAGAAAAGAAACGTCTCGATTAAATTGAGCAACCACGAAAGAACGCAGACTTGTAAAGAACCTTTGACCAGCCGATTTGTTTTAATATGTAAATTTAACAAAGCAACAATAATAATAAATATTGTGGTTGAATCCATTAATAAATAATAAAGCTCTAATTCTGGAATGATTTTATTTTGCATATAACACTTTTACTGTCCGTTTCCACGCCCACCTAACCAAATCAAACGCGTTGAATTATGCAGTCACGAAGGACCGGATGAGTTTCATAAGCCTAAAAAAGTGTTAACAGTTCGATAAATCATGAATCATGAAAAATGATTCCGTGGTCTTGCCACAGTCGATTAGATTATTAATATAGGCTGTAGCAAAAAGTAAAAAAATACCTTCATAAAAACATAACTTAGGCAAAACGAGTTAAAAATCAAAACCACCCTCTTCCTTAGTACCCATGATTTTGTTAAATAAGTAAAATAAAATTCATCCTTCAACACCTGCACTGAACTAAGTGACCCCAAATAAAATTAAAACATCTGAGAATTTAGCCCCAGATTGTTTAAGGATACCTTTTTCAAGGTTTGTACTAATTTATTTTTCTCTGGCCAAACATTTCAGATAGCTAAAGCCTGAAAGGGGTTAGATGGGCAAAATCAGGAATGAAGAAAGTGTGGTTGCTTATTTAGTTGCCTAAATTGTTCATTCCACCCTAAATAAAATTGTGAATGGAAATAAATAAACAGACCCACAGAAAAGGATTCATAATTCTCTGTTCATGGCTAAATGACAAGGAGTTAAGTCAAAGTAAATGCGGCTGACTAAAGTGTCAAAAAAATAACAAAAAATAGTTGGAGGTTGGTGAGATTTTGAATTGAGTTGTTACTGAGCTGGCTAATTGTTACTGACTGGCTGTCGTCCTATACTTTGCTGTGGGTGGGTGGTGAGGATTTAAGATGAAAAAGATCAAATTGGAGATGGGAATGTGAAAGTCAATTCTAAAAACTAATCCACCAGCCAAGGTTTGGTGAGGCGAGGTGACCCATTATTATATTATGGGGTTGTTTTCTGGGGCAGTAAGCAGAAATAGTGATATCTTGGGATATTTCAGAGCCCAGTTAAGGTGGTCATGTATTAGTTAGTTAAATTGGGATGTGACTGTACGGTTGGGTGATGGATGTAGTGTTGCCTTGCTTCTATAGATATACAAGTATCGTCCATCCATTTCTCCAGGGATGATAGCTTGGCCACAAACAAAGGGAACTTGGAGACAATACAATTTGCCTAGAACGGAGGATTTATTTCTTTGCCCTTTGCTGGGATTAGAAAAGCTATGACTTTTTAAAGAGTAAATTTTAAAAACGTTAAATCTTGCCACAATTGAAATTGACTGGTTTTCTCGCTAGAATCCTCACCTTATTCTGCATACATTGGTGAGTTGAACTAACTAAAGGCAAGTTAAAGCAAAGTTTAGCTCACTGTTTTTCGGAAAAACAAAACAGAGATTCCAAAATCTGTAGGAGGGCTTCGCCTTCCTTCCTCTCCAGCATTAGAATGTTTTACAGCCCGACTCGGTCATAAAATTTCATTACACCTGAACGCCGAACCAAAATATGGCCAGCTATCCAGTATAGTTCACGAATACCTTGGCTCTTTTGCTGTCTCTGGTCAACTAACTCAAACAGCAAAGTAGAAAAATCTAAACTAAACACACGGCAGAGAAGAAGCCGAATACCAAAAGGAAGCACTTTTAGAACTTTTGACTTTTAGAAATTTTAGAATGGAACTGACAATGAGATATAGGAACAAGAAACCGGTGCAGAGTACAATTGAAATATTGGACGGGCTACTGTGGCCATCCAGCCTTTGCATTAGTCTCATTCTATGCTGTATATCCATACCAAAATCTACTATAATAGTAATAATATTCACAACTAAACATACCTATAACTGAAGATATATACCCCGCACTACCTTCTAAGTCATGGTTCCCTCTATCACTTATAAATATATCACCTTTAAGCAACTAACTGTCTTTTTGAATTGACCAAAAGTGAGGGAACAATTTCTAAGTTTTATATTATTCGGATGAGTAAAGGCGAGTTTATAAAACCCAGTTGACTTGTAAGAGTCCAGTGTACTCTTCATTTCACTTGTTTCTTTGTGAATCCATTTTCTATTATCTCTTTTCCTTAGGAGTGTCCTCCTAAAAGTGAGGGAACAATTTATAAGTTTTATATTATTCGGATGAGTAAAGGTGAGTTTATAAAACCCAGTTGACTTGTAAGAGTCCAGTGTACTCTTCATTTCACTTGTTTCTTTGTGAATCCATTTTCTATTATCTCTTTTCCTTAGGAGTGTCCTCCGATGAACCGATCAGCGGGATTTGCACCAACCCACGTTTTCGAGACATGCCTCATTCAAATCAATAAAGCTGACCTTTGCCACATTTAACATAGAATTTAGTACTTAATAAACTTGGTATCCAAAAGGAGGGCAGAGTATGGCCAACGGAACATTTAAAAATTGTTCTAATTACAAGAATTTCATTCCTGGAAAAATGATGCAATTGATTTAATTTATCAAAATAACGAATAACCTGAATTCAATTCATTTTGTACAGCATTGTTCTATGTACTAGTACGTATCAAAAAACTGTATTACACTGAACAATGGCTACTAATGGCCTCATGGTAATGAAGAATAGAAACCGTGTCTCGTTTCAGTCACTCACGCCCGATTGACAATGTAACGTTGTCGTGACGGAAGAGGTGACATTGTTGGTGTGGTTTGCTATGGATGGCATGCTTCTCGGTAAAATGCCATAATATAACATACCATCCGACTGACATGTAGCTGACTGTCTCAACCTTGGTCAGTCGACTCGACAATGGTCCAGGCACTGTCTCAAGAACACGTAGGTCTGTGCCGTAATGTCGTAAATGCATATTCACCCTAACCATGTAGATTATGAAAAAATACATATTTTACTTACTTGGTGTCGATGTTCATGTGGGGCTTGTAAGGACATTGAGTCCAAGCTTGTGGGAGCCACGAAAAAGCGGAACGGCGTGAGAACCGTCCGCTTTCCCTTCGCAGCACCACAGCTTCAGTGGGCTTGGCTGGGTTATCTTAACTCCCGAAATTTTCGGGTGTTCCTGTCCCCCGTCACACTTCACCCCTTGATTTTCGTCCTGAAGTCTCACTCAAACTGATTTCCAAAATGTTCAAAATTTCATAAAAATCCAAATGTCCAATCATCCAAAAGGATGGAGATTATGTTCAAACAAAGATATGTCCTCTTCCAGAGTTAAGTTTTTATGCGCATCTTTCCAGGATGGATTCTTCAATTTTACCCCCATCAAGGAATGAAAGTACTTCAAATTATTGAACAAATAGATTTTTATGTATATTTGCTGTTACTTCACACTGCTACTGCTGTTGCACAGTATTAACTCGACACGGAACATATTATTGCACTTTAATTTTTGGAATGCTACCAACTGTAATTTAATTTACCATTTATTATGGCAATACGTAGACTATTTTAATACTTACTTTTATTATTACTTTGCTTGTCCCACGCTTATCTTTTCCTTGAGGTCACAACTACCAAAACGGAGACGATTATTTTGATGAAATTTCTCCGGGATTGGCACAAAAATGCGGGGGATTCTCTGTCTGGAATTAGTATTCCTGGTTTTCGTCGACACTAGCGTCATACTATCTCACTTTGCAAATTTACGAAACCGTAATTGTTTCTGGTTTGTAATGTAGAAATTAGTCATAAAAGTGTAGAAAATGATCTCCTTAGAATGTGGAACCGATCAATTAAAAAGTTAGTAAAATACGGTAGTAACAGTGTGGCTAGCAGTAATGGAATGAAATGGACGCAATCAAAGTCCTGGTCCGGATTGCAAACCGACACGAACTGACTGATCACTACTCATTCAGCTCGTTTATATTGTGAATACAAACTATGTTCGAGAGAATTTGAATGGACAATTCACTGCAACAGTGTGTAACCCTTCTTTGTCGTTTGGATTTAGCACTACTGTGGTTTGTTCGGATTTTACGGCTTCTGATATTATTGTATTTTTATTTCATACATTGTCAGAACCACAATTTGTGGTATAGTCTAACCTGATGGCATTAACACTCAATGGTATGGCGTTATGTTATCAAACCGTGTTTTGTTGTTCTCGTATCACCACACTTTTCATGCAGAGTTAAATTAAATCATGTAAGCATAATTCTATCATTAATGGAATCTCGCCTGGAGATGAAGATTACTATCTCTCAGTAAATCGCACTTACTAAAAATACAAATTTTAGGTACTTCTTCCGGGTTGAATACTTAGTTTGCTATGAGGTATCCAAATTGGCACCAGGTAACTTTGGAGAGAAAAAGATTTATTGGGCTGTTTTAGTACTAGTTATAGTTCATTTAACCATTGAACATGGTATGGTTCACCCAGTGAGTAAAGATGAGCAGCTATAGTAAATAACCAAAAGGGAATAATTACCCAAACCGCCAGCTAATTAAGTGGATAAGAAGTCAACTCACTCAACTCATCCATCAACTTAAACAGTAATCAACATCCACCAAACCACAAGCAAAGTGCAGTAGTTAGACCAATAGTTTACCGAAATGAAACCAAAATACGTTAATTGCAGACAAACTTTAAATGGTTTCAGACGCCAGGATAGGAGGGCAGTCAGTCAGATATAGGTTCACCTCAGTTTTACAAACTTACACAGCCATACACCACTCAATTTTAATTCTAGTCTTGAATAAATATCAAAATGCCCAAAATCCTGGATAAAAACCCAAATAACGGACCACAAGTTAAGTGGCAAGTGGGTGAAGGTGGTTGAATGAGTTCTATTAAACTTCAAAAATATTTCAATAAAATATTTCTATCACTTTGTCAAATGTTAGTTAACAAAACTAAGTTGTGGTAGCTTTGGGTTGAGGTGGAAAAGTTCTCCGAAACCTTCGTCGTCTGTCTTATAATTTAGAATGCAAATGTTGTTGGGTAGACGAAGATTTGAAGGTGTAAAGGTTGTGGCAAAGTTGACAAGCCCGACACCATTTGCCAAGGAGAGGATATCAGTCAGTCACTAATAGTCTCATAAATAAATGAACGGGTTGAGAAGATATTTGGTAAATCTCTTGAGTGCAGTCAATCCCTTTTCACACCAGATAACTGACCAAGGGACGAACCCAGTTGACACTTTCGTCAGAATGGTGGAAGTAATATATCCGTATAGTGGCTAGCGATCAGGTCAATCACCACTATAGTAATTTGACTGCAAATGGGGCAGAATTATTCAAGAATATCTCAACCCAACAATATTTGGAGAAAGGTCTCACTTTAGTTAGGTTGGTTGGTTCAGGTAAGAAGAACTAATCAGCGAGGTAAAGTTACCTGTGCAAAGGTAAGAGCACAACTGAGGAGAGCAAACCCCATTGCATTGAATTGTAGTGGTCGAGTTGAGACTAACTCAGTCCGTAACAAAACACTAAAGCAAACCAACATCTATGGTACTAAAGAAAAACATCACCTTTGCCTCATCATGATGTATATACAAATATGTAGATGCGAATAACATTATTATTCGAGCATATCACCTTTTAATACAAAGTAAGGAGGTTTATCCAAATTCCTGTACATAATCATATGACACAGGAATTTGATTTGGTGTGTTTAAATAAATAGAACAAAGCACAGGAATGCAATGAATAACCCGATTGAAGAAAGATTAAAAATATATTTTGCAAAAATCGTTCGGCAAAGTAAGTGTAGATGGACTCGGTACAAATTAATTGTAGTTTGTGTACCTCTCACCCTCAGACAAACTGTTCACCAATTCTCACCGCGTTTATAATGTTTTGTTGCTCGAAACAATTTGCGCAGTGCGCTACTATGTAAATCCATAAATTCATGATAAAAAGTTGCAATACTCACAAATCTTGCAAACAAAGGGGTAACTGCTAACTGCTGGTATAGTGTGCATCAGTCAATGTATGCACACCGATATAATAAATTGTAAGGGTTCACTAGTATTGGCGTACATCGGACGGGAGTAATCTTAATCTGTGTTTACAGAAGGTTGGTTCATTTGGTTCAGATATTTTAACTCAATCAATATCATTTGGATGGTTGCTTATTT
>JAAXNX010001752.1:0-16309 GCA_036491905.1 Folsomia manolachei | reverse complement strand
CATTAGAAGCGACGACGCTATATGCTCCACTGTTGAATTGCAAGACAAATGTTTTAAATACACCTGTGTCATTATGCTATTAGTAAGTATTTTAATTTATAAACCTGTCTTCCAAAGTAACTCGTTCAATAGTAATTTGGAATCGTCCATCCTCCAGTTCAGTAAACTTGATTCTTTCGGATGCAATAATCAACTGACCATCCTTGTACCTGAATATTTCCCATTTTTGTAGTGACTGAGATCCTTCCCATCTAAATCTAAACTTACCATTTCACTTCCGGTTTCGGACTTCCTTCAACAATGACTTCCATTGCCAATTTCTCTTCCGTCATGCAAGCCATGTCCACCATTTTCTTGACAAATCTCGGTGGAGCTTTGACAATGAGACGTCCTTTTGTCTCAACTTGACCCATGTCATTTACTGCTTTCACCACGTAGGTGCCTCCGTCTTCTTTGGTCACGTTTTTAATAATTAATGCAATCGATTCTTCGTCTTCGTAAAGGAATCGAATTCTGCCCCCTGCCACCAATTCCTTTCCATCCTTGTACCTTTGATTGGGCGTGTAAATCAAGAATGCGTACAGGGACAAAAATTAATTGTGAACGTCCCACTTACCAGGTTACGTCTGGTTTTGGATATCCAGCAACTTTTAGTTCCATCATTGCAGATCCTCCAACTCCCACTTCGGTGTCGGCTAATTCCGCAGTGATTGTTGGTGCACATGGTTCCTTCATGATAATCATCAATTAGATTTATTAGGGAAAATCAATGGATTGGGTAAGTATGCACGGTATCAGCATTACCTTCAAAAGTTGATGAATAGCTCCTGCACAATGAGAAATACAAATAATTATTGCAAGTGGTCGTGCTAACTCATTTTCAGTAGCAATTTATAATTACGTACCCTGAACAGTGAGCTCAGCGGAACAAGAAATTCTACCTCCACTTGTTTGTGCGATAACGCTGTAAAGTCCTAAAGTAGAAACAGATTAATTGAGTGGTTTAAATTTGCAAAGTGTTCAATTCTGTAATTCTGGCCCCAACCTGCATCTTCTGGAGTAACATGTTGGAAAACTAGAGCAAGTGTGTCTTCCTCTTCCTATTGTAAAATATGAAGTATTAGGCTTGCTATCTAGTTTCATAAAGGAATTAACATTATCGTTGACTTACTCTGAACATAACTTTAAGTTTCTCGTCCGGCGTAAATGGTCTTCCATTTAGATACCAATCAAAATGAGGCTCTTCGCCTGAAACCAAAGTTTAGAATTAGTGAATTATCACAGATTAAAGAGTATTTGGTGAATTTTACAAATGTTTTTTACCAGGATTTAATAGTCGTTTCCCTTCCATTCCTTTGAATAATTCCTTTTCGTCAACGACTTTCACTTTCGCAGTGACTTCAGCTTTTCCATATTTATTTTCCGCGACGACTTTGTACTCTCCGGCGTCATCATCTGTTATTTTCTCAATACAGAATTCATACGTGTCGTCAGGTTGTTTCAATATTTTAGATCTCGGAGATTCTTCTTGAAGGATCATTCCATCGTGATAACTGCACAAAATTGTAAGTTCATGTATTAAAACTAACTTATTAACTTTTCTTAAAAAAGAATGATTAGCTCACAATGTCAGCTTAGGCTCTGGTTTTCCCTTCACGACAAACATAAATGAAACTCGGGTGTCCTTAAGTAGTTCTGTGTCATGAAACTTGACCCAAAATTGGGGACTGTTCAATTCCTGCAACTTCTTTTGACGTTCTTCTGGAGTAACTGAAATAGATTGGAGTAATAATTAATGACCGTGCAATCATTGCTTATACAATTAGTCAACCTCATTATTTTTACTTGGCTTACGTTCATGCACTGTAAGAACAGCGGAGCTTGTGGCAACTCCAAATTTTTCATTTGTAATCTTTGCCGTGTACAGCCCTGAGTCCTCATCTCGACAATTTAATAGAGTTAAAGAATGTTTGTTATCTTTGGAAGTAATTTTAACTCGGTCAGCCAATGTATCATCCAATGGCCGATTTCCTTTCAACCAAGTTATGATCACAGGAACTTCAGTTATGCATTCGAAGCTTGCATTGTCTCCGGCTAAAATTTTGTTAAAGTTAGAAATATACAAAGGTAAAAATAACTTGGTCAAACTTACGTTCACATTCCACAGAGCGCAAAGGCTTTGCAAAAACAGGAGGAGGACCTTCCGACGCCATGGCGTCACCTACCGAACTCTTTCTTCTAATAACACTGGATCTCCTTCTTAATTGCCTTAATTCTTCGTTGGAAGGGGCATCGGAGGATGTTTCCCCTTTTCCAGACTCAGCAGTTTTAGAACTTTCCTGTTTTGAAACGGTAGAGGATTTTTGACTTTCTCCAACTTTTTCTGTAGATTTTTCTTTGGTTGATTTCTTCTTTTCTGTTTCAACTGGGGTAGCAGATTCCTTTGATGACTTTACGTCAGTTGTTGCAGTTGATTCCTTTTTGGATTGTGTTGCAGAAGCAGTAGTAGAAGTAGATATCTGTTCAGCAATAACTTCTTGGGATTTATTCTCTAGCTTTGATTTTTCTGGTACCGCTTTCTCCTGTTTTACTGAAGATGATTTGGCTTTGATTGTTGATTCTTCCTCTACAGCGGATTCACTGATATGAGTAGACGAAGCTTCTGCCTGAGATATTTGTCTCGATAAGGTTGAAGATTCTTCAGTCTTCTCTTGAATTGAAGATTGTTTTGTAACAGTTACCTTTCCAAAAGCTGACTTTTCTTCCGTCACAACTTGTGACGTACTTTCTCCTTGAACTTGCTCTGTTAATTCTTCTACTTGAAACGATGACTGCTTCTTAATCACTTCAACTTTTTCAGTGGCAGCGGCACTTCGGGCTTGCTTCGAACTGTCCTTGCTTTCACTCACTAATCCTTCCACTGGACATTTCTCTAAAAGTAGTTGACTTTGTCCTGAAGACTTTGAATCAATTTGAGAGTCCGCTCTTGCAAAAGTGTTTGAAGTCTGTGAGGAGTCCGCAAGGGATTCTGTTAACAGTTGAGAAATAACACTTTTTTCTGTTTCCGATCGAATCTCCCTGAACAGATAAAATGTCACTTTTTTGCTCACTAATCTCTAATTTGGAACTTTTCTCAGTCTTCACTGACCCTTCAATAACATTTTTCTCAGCGGTTTGCACTTTCTGAGCACTTTCTCCTGCTCCGTTGGCACTACTCTCCACAAATGAACTTTGTTCAATCTGTACACTGCTTTCACCTGTAATCGATGCCTTGGATTGTGCACTTTTTGTAGCAACCCCTGTAGCTGTGGCACTGAATTCTTCTTTAATATCTACAGAATCACTTTCTCTGGTGAAAGTATGGATTCGTTCAATTGGCTGCTTTTTTTGGGCAGAAGTATTAGTCTCAAGTGTTTCTGCCTCCTGTAAACTAATCTCTTGAATCGTCACTCCTCTCACAGTAGGCTCACTACCTTTCCTCAAAGAATCCTGTGTTGCTAGTTTGGATACCGGTAGTTTCAACCGTGGAAGCTCGTCTGGGTTCAAGGGACGCTTGTCTACTTGACCGGCGAAGGCTCCCTTCCCGTTTTAGCTGGCGGATATTTTCCTCTGTTCTTTGTGCAGCTATATAATGGGGAGTAGAATAAGTAAAGTTAATAATGTGGAAAATAAGAAATGCTAGTTACCAGCTATTTCCGGTTGGAGACACTGTTGAAGAATGTCACACCACTCGTTGACCACTTCAAAGGATGGACTTTCGAAAATATAGACACGAGGTGTTCCCTTTAAATTGAACTTTTTGTCGTTGACCTGTTCAAGTGTGTAGTCTGGTAGCTGGAGAAAGTATTGGGAAAATATGAGACAAAATGTATAATTTCCGTTCAGTTTAGTTAAATTGAGATTTAATTTAGCACACCTTGATTATGTCTTTAAGAATGAAAACGGATCTTTCTTCGGAAATCTTTCGAACTTTTGTTACCAAAATCCGGCTTTTAAATAGGAAGCAGTATCGTTGTTTAGTTTCCTTTACGTCTTCCCTTGTTACTGTAAACCAGTCCTGGAATTTATGTTAATGAGAGTTCTTATTATAATGTATATTTCCCGTGAATATGCGACTGCTTAGATATCTGGCATTCTGATCACTGCACCACATTCTAGCCTATAAAATGTTTAGCATTCAAATTGAAGCTTTTGGAAATGCCAAGAAATTAAATTTGTCTTTTTAAACCACTCAGAGCACCCACTCTTATTTTCGTAATAACTGATAAACAGAGCATCTCTATTTATAATGATGACGAACTAGTGGCAATTGCAAGGGTGGGAAAGTAAACAAATGGTTATCTGCGGAGAACAACAGGAAACGGAAACGGTTTAAAAATTGACACCGGTTTTAATGATGAACAGAGCATCTCTATTTATAATGATGACGAACTAGTGGCAATTGCAAGGGTGGGAAAGTAAACAAATGGTTATCTGCGGAGAACAACAGGAAACGGAAACGGTTTAAAAATTGACGCCGGTTTTAAGATTTTACTAAAAATAAAATGTTTCCTATTATCAACCACTAACCACTTATCAAGTGACCATTACAAAATATAATGATCGTCCCAAACAACTGCACCCAGTGTCAATCTCAGAGAAAGTGACGCCCCAATGCAAGGCATCTTCCGATCCAGACTGGATTTGCATCCGCAGAAAGTTGGAGATGTGCCGATTTATAAAAAATGAAGTATTTGCAAAAAAAGTCACTTACATGTCGCAGTAGTCTCCCAAGATGAAAAACATTCCCATGAAATCCTTCGATATTGCTGAGAAACTTTTTATCACTCACTTTTTGTGGGATTGATAAAAGTAAATCCAAAGCTTTCTCAAGATCTATGGTATCCTCGTTTAAAATTCTTTGAATATCGATAAGATCTTGAAGGATAAGTTGATAATCATTAATCCTTTGCAAGGGCAACTTCAGGTGATCACTTAGGGACTTTTCATCCCCCAAACGAAGTGTAAGCTCCTGCAATTAATTCAATGTGATGCAATTTTTATTTTTATTTTTGCACTGCCAATCTCCATCACATGAAATCTGGTCACTGGAGCAATATCGGGACAACAGGGGAGAGGATCTCGGGCAGGGGGATGCATGCATAAAAAAGAAGCAAAAATCGTAATGATATCCTAGTTAGTGTGATCTTCTAGTGCTCTAAAAAACTATACAGTGGGCTGACTGGCAGCTCCCCAAAGAACCAAATTTAGTCTCGGGATATAAATAGCGAGGCTGACCTCAAAATTGGGCTTCTATACATTCCCCCTAAAATGTTTCTTCTACGTAACTATAACCAATTTTTTATTGTTTGTTTATGATTGAAAATTATCAGTGTCATGAATTAGTGAAGGCAATCATTTCTCAAAGAAGCCGAGTTCAAAGTAGTATAATAAGGATTTACCATAAAATATTCTGCAATTTCCGAATCATCTCTCAACACCGCTTGAGCTGCGGGCTCCTCCTCATGGTAGTCGGCATGATTATCAAAATATCTTTCCTACACATCATATACATGCGTCAGTATTGACGGGCAAATTTCAGGGTCAAGTTGTTTCTGTCTCTTATCTCACTTACCAGGCGGAGAAAGGTCCTTCCAATCATACGAGGTTCATTCATGTAGTAGCGGAAACCTTCTAGTAGTATCCTATTAATTAGTCATAAAAACATGAAGTTTTACACACACGCACAAAAACAGAAACAACAAGTCATTTATCATGAAAATGAGCAATTAGCAGAGGAAGGGATTGTTTGTTTTCACTCGGTAGAAGGGAAACAAGAAGATGAATGAACATTTTACAGCTCCTTCTATTACAACAACTTATTACGTAGCCCGGCCCAGGATGATATCTTGTAGCTGCCTTCCCACATTTCATCGTTGAAATCTCATCGGACGGAAATAGTAGAAAGAACAAAAACTAGTCTCACCCTTGATGAAACTCGTATATGGGTTTAAGTGAGCCAAAAAGATCTCTGTACTTGGGACTAGATCCCAACGCTTTGTAATAGTTGTCGATCACGTAACTCAAGTCCTGAACAAACTCTTGCTCTGTCTCGATAAGCTCTCGGAGTGTCGCCCTGTAATGTAGGCAGATGCCGTGAAAACATTTCCGTTAGTTCATTTCAAACACAAACTCCGTCATGGCATCCATCTCCTTTACAAACTTTGTGATGATGGTAATCTACCAAAAACAGATTCACAGACTTACTCTCTGTTTATTAGCGCAAGTTGTTCCGAAGTTGTTTGTTGTAGCTCTTCTGCAGTTTTTAATGCAATTTTCGTGGATTTCTTCTGGTTCTGGGATTGATGTCGGGAACGAGACATTTCAATTTTGTGACGAGCGAAAGAATTGTCTAGTAACTCGACAGGCTTGAGATCAATCATTTCATCAAAGTCTGGGTCATCTGTGGTCATTCGAGCTCGTCTGAAGAAAATGAGATCAAAACGTTAGTTCTAATGATGGTTTGCAGAATGACCTAAATAACTCTTAATTTCAAAAGTAATGCCCTAGTCCAGATAAGATTCCGATACTAAATATGCCAAGGCAGGGTGTGGATTGAGCAGTATTTTATTACGTAACAGTTGTAACAAATCTGCAGCCTGTCACGTTTTTTGCCAAGGCAGTGATGCATCTGTTAGAGTAAGGCAAATGCCCACGTCAGATTACCAATACGCATCAATCTCGGATGGAAAAGTAATTCCATTAGTTTTCATTAGTTCTCTAAGTCCTACCACGAAAAAACTTTATTATCCTGTCTCATCAATTGTGTTTAAAGCTTATCTGTATTAGAAAACGTCTTGGGTGGCAATGTACTTTAGCCTTAGTCGTCAATAAACATCATAGCCAATTCAGTTCGTTTAGTGAGTACTGTGTAATTATTCCTGAGTGCTACATGATGGGGCAATAAAAATGAGACCGTTCTTGATATTGTCAAAAACAGTATATAATCCTGAAAACGAAGCTATGTACCTTTCCTGCATACTCATAAGAACCTTATTTTAGATGAGTTGAAATTTTTAGAGTAATTTAGACAAAATCAAAGGGAACAAAAAAACATCAATCTGAAACGCAGTTCTGCAATCAGCCTCATCTGGTTAAAATAAATTAAACCAAAGTGTTGTAAGGACAGAGAAAGCAATTATTTTCCTAATTATCTATGAAACCCGTATACACGTTGTGCCAAAACCTTAAACTAAAAAGTTATTTTCTCATGTGTTTACTTTAATGATCTCATCTCACCTCTAGTCTAATGCCATGTCTTGTTGATGGGATCTTATTGACAAGAAAAGCATGAACAGACTATTTTGGCCGTGGCTGAGTTTGAGTCGGTAAAAGATGTGATTCAATGATATGAACATTCTTGCGACTATTTCACAGAGATGTTGACGTAATGGCGGTATTGGTTGTGGATGGGTGGCATGCGGAAATGCTATTTTTATCCGATTCGTCTTATATTTCATTATTGGCTCACTCACTTGCATTAGGGTCAAGATCTTTCTTCAGCATTCCCCACGGAGAAGAATAATTACACAGATTCAAATGTCAATGACAAACTAACATCAACAAACTGTCTCCTTTTACTCTTCCTTCTTAGTTTTTATGTCAATCCGTATTTATTTATGTCAATTGTCAATTTTGAAGAATTGCAGATGGTCGTATAATTTTTGGGATAAATGGTTTATTGCATTTATTAAGGCCAAATCTTTGTGCAATGTGTATATTATGCATATTGTGAGAATTAGAAGCGTTAAATATTTTTGTAAACACATACTTTGAATGGATAAGGGTAGTTCCATCGGTCGAGGAAAAAAATGAAGACTCCTCCGAATAAACGGCCGATTGACCCGTTCTCTCCGTCTGTAATGTAATGCAAATCAAAATGTTTAAGAAAAGTATCTTATTGAATTACCCTATTATACTGACTACACCTAAATAACTCGACGTAAATTACGAAACGAACATACACATTAAATATTTAGTTTGAAAAAAAAAACGAACGGGACCATAATGCAAACTTCGTTTTTGTACTTGTTCCTAACAAATAGCACTAAATAAGACAACACAAATGTAACCATGACAACGGACAAGGACAAGATAACTAGTTAAGGAACTGTACAACAAGAAACATGAAGAAGGAAGCGCAATAAGAATCTTTCCGCAACCTGGAATTGCTTGCCTACGGTCGCAGTTTTGGTTCGGGTAGTGGTGGCATGTTGTTGGTGGTTATTGAAGTCAAGCATCTTGACCTCCTCGTCGCAAGGAGGGGTGTAATATCGGTCCCCTCTTTCTTCCTGAGCGAAAACATACTCTGTTAAAATCTGAGAATCACGAATAAGTTCCTGATTCGTATCCAGGTCAATGTGTTCTCCTCCCACCGCGCCACCATTCATTCGGAGCGAGGTTGACGCCACACTTCCAGGATTTGAAGAACTTTTTTTGGCTGCCATCAACTTTTTAAGAATCACCAATTGTCTCAGAATAAACAAAACTTCAGCATCATTCACAACAGTCTCGTAGTCAATATCATCCTGAAGGAGGGACTCCAGCTCTTTTACGACATCCAATTTTCCCATCACTTGCGCCAAATGAATAGCCTCAAGAAGTAGAGCTTCATTAAAATCTCGAGTCAGTTGATGCTCAACATGATCCTTAAGCATGTCCGCTGCTTTCACTTCACTTTCTCCCATGATGAAATTGTCTTCGTGGTGATATCCTTCAACCAATAATTTCCTACAGTCTTCCAACACTTTCTCCGTGGAGGCAGATTCCTTTAGTAAAATTGGTGCCCCACACGTGGTTTGACCACGCAACTTTTTCGTCAATTTTTGTAATCCTGAATTAACTGCTTGAGCCCGGTTTCCACTTTCACCCACAATTCCATCACAAATTAACTGCAGAACTGCAGGGTCTGAAAATTCTTGAAGCACTTTCTCCACAATGACTGACATTTCTGTGGATGAAGTCTTTAGTTTTAACTGAGAAGTCAATTTTTGAATGATTATCTCCTGTTTTGCTTTTTGCGAAGTTTCCAGTGTGGAAAGTACCAAAGAGCTTTTTGGATGTTCCATTAGCCCACTCGTCATAATTATCGCGGACTGAAATGACTTATCCTTGATAACTTCCAATACAACTTTTTCCACAGCTTCAAGCGTCGCAGGATCAATGGCAGCTCGGTTCCATGCAGCTGTTGAAAATGCAGAGTTACTGTTCGCCATTTTGGCACAGATCTGTTGAACAAGACGTGGCACTGTTTCCTTCACCTTATCAAAATTTATGCTAACTTTTTTCTCTCCATCTTGAGATTGATTGATGAGTAATGACTCCACTATTTCTGCTGCGACTAACTCTTTCAATACTTTTGCCACAGTTTCCGGTTTCCATCCGGCGTTTTTGGATTTCGGTTTTAGCTGAGCAAACACTGGTTGGATTACGGAAGCAAGGTGCTGGGTAACTTTTTCAAAAATGAGATCTGCCGTGGAAAAGGAAGCGGCTTCTGAGGTGTCTGGTAGTTCTATTTTCATCCCGTCTGAAGAAGAAGAATGAACGGCATTCAAGTGATCGTCTTCCTGTTTCCCCACCAGTGCCTGGAGAACTTTTTCAACCGCACCGGCTGTCTCTCTGGCTGAAAGGTTCATCTCGCTACAAATCTTTTGGATTATAGTGGTTGCATTCTCCTCAACTTTTTGCAGTATGGCCATACTCGACTCTGTCACCGTCAACTTCGTCATCTTATCTTTGTTCTTTGCCGTGGTTGACGATTTGGAACCTTGTTTTGTCTCCTCCCCACCAATCCCATTCCCATTATAGTCCCTTGTATGAATAACTGTTGTAGTATTATTGTCCTCCTCTTGGTATCCACATATTAAACTTGTTTCTTCAGACTTTCCAGCCTCAACCCCACAGCCACCCTCTTCCAAAATGTCTATGGAAGCTTTTCGACTAGGATTCGCATTTGTGGCAGCTCCTCCTGACAGAGTAGTACAAATTGAGCGAGTATCACTACTACCATCTTGTAAGTCGAAGGAGTGGTAGTTGGCATCATGTCTCACAAATTCATGTAAACTATCACAAACCGCAGCTGCAGCCTTGACATCTTCATAGTCAAAGTCAAAAGTGTTATCAAAAGTCTGGATTTCAAAGGAATCCTTTTCAACTTTTTCGCAAATAAATTTGAGTCCTTCATTCGTCTCGATGAGTTCTCCCGGAAGGAAGAGGAGACTACTGTTTTTCTCTTCAACTTTACCAGGTACAAATTTAAATTCTAATACATCATTTTCCACGTGCTCAATCAATAACCCGGGCACAAACTTTTTAACATTGTTCTCCAGCGTGAGGACTTGACCCGGGACAAACTCTGACCTCGAGCCATCCTTTGTCTTGATCATCTGTCCAGGAGTGAAAACTCCATGAATACTTTTCCCAGGTATGAATTTCCTTTGCACCTTTCCACCAACTTCTTTCTCAATATAATTTCCAGGAACGAATTCGCCATCCTTAACTATTCCCGGAGTAAATTTCCCGTCAATGCATTTCCCTGGGATGAAACTATCTCCAATTTGTTCTCCTGGGGTGAAAGTTCCTCCCTGGAGTTGTCCTCTTATCACATGTTTTGGAAGCTCGTCCTCACTACCGACCTCGGTAAATTTGTTATTGTGATCCATATAACCAAAAACTGGGGCTTTGCTGTGAATTATTTTTGACTTGATTAACTCTATTTTAACAACGTCCGGTGTAATTTTTTCGGAGGCTTGCTTCTCTGCCATTTCCGCCAATTTTTCCTTTTTCTCGAAAATTGCTTTTAAATCACCTAATAGTGCAGATTGCTTCCGACGCTTTCTTGTATTTTTCTTGAGACCTTTCCCACGACTTACGAGGGAAAGTTCGGGGAGTTTGTCAGTGGATTCGGATATGAGGTCGTATTCTTTAATTGTGTTAATGTAGCGGAATCCTATTTTATGATTTTCTTCTGAGATATGAACATCTTTAATTACTCCACGATTTAATTCTTGTTCCATGCTTTTTGGTAGGAGGAGTAGCTGACCTTCGAACTCATAGTAAAAATAGTGATCCGGGGTGGATGACCCGTAATCGATGTCATTAATCTGAATGGTTGTGGGGCCACCACTGCCACCGACTTTCCCCGAATTCTGTACCGCATTCTGATTATTAGGCTGCGGTTGAGGGGTAGAACATCCCCCAAAATTTGGTTGAAGAAAGTATTTGTACTCATAAACCGACTTTTCTGTTATCTTACACTTTATCACACCCTCTAAAATAAATTTAGTGATGGGAATATAATGATGGTCTGGATTAAAGTTGCAAGTAATCCTACATCCGGATATGAATCGTTTCGCGTCTTTCGGACTGATGGGAGGTAGTAGGGGACAGTAATTGGTTTTTGGGAGACCTCGTGAATGTCCCGTGATCCTGCAAAATGTTGGAAACATTTTTTCCCAAGTGGCAGCCTGTTGCTGGTCCTTTTCTTGTTATTTGTGTAGATCGTTGTGTATCTTCATGGTTGAGATGGAATATCAAATGAGCAAAATTGCAGTTTGCACAAATACTTTGCAGAAGAGTTGTCGATGGATATATTAGTTCGATAAAGAGAAAAACGTCGACGTCGACACAGCTGAGAGGATGTGGTAAGAAAATCTATGTATCTGCGTCTATAGTAAAAAATACTGTTCCCATGCACTGTTCAAATCGAAAGTAAAAAGTATAAGAAATCCTGTTCCAAGCAAAGTTAACGGGACGGAAAGTCAAGTACAAAAAACATTACGTCTCGTGTAGAAATGTTAGTGAGACAAACGGAAATGAATTAGTGATACACCTAAATTCTACACTTTTGTACCGACAGACAGGGATACTCACAAACTAGAGTGAAATAAAGATTTAAAGAAGGAAGCAAAGCTTGCAAAGGTTCGGTCGATCGAAGGATGAGAGCGAGTGAATGAATTGCCTCAAGATAAGTTGGGTTTCTAATGTGCATACGTAAGCTAAGGTACAAATAGTAGACACACCATTAGGTTAAGTTTCATGGATTTCCGAACTAAAAGATCACGAGAGGCAGCTGAGCGATATATGCATGGCACTTGTGTGTATTTCTCAAAATAGACATGAGAAGATGCCTCCGCAAGAGGAAGGCTTGAGTCGTGGGGCAAATATGGCCAATTACATTACACACCTCAAATACCTTACTGGTGTGTGGTGCAATGCGGTATCGAGTACAAGTACAGAAGATATTTGAATTTCTGTTGTCATGGTTACTTATTCTGTCCATCACCCTTCAATCAAGATGGATAAGCTATAAGCATAACCTACTCTCTTTGCCAAAGACACAAAATCCGACCTCACAACTACAATATTACTCTTATTACATTGCCACTTAACTGATTAAAAGGCGTAAGCACACAGCCGCAGCTCGTGTTCAAGTTTTTTAGGTAATAAAAAAAGCAAACTTACAAGAGTCGTCCTTTCCTCCCTGAAAAATGCTTGGCGTTGATAACTTCCTTGCTCCATGTTGGCAGGGGTAGAGAGAAGAGCCAACGAGGAACAAATCAGATTTCGTCCAAGAAGACCTAACACTGAGACCGCTTTTCTTTTCTGCAATGTTTTTTATCCTCCTCTGCTTTTTCATGAGAATGAACATGTTCAAAACACAGTTCAGATAACATACAGGAGACCACATCATGCAAATCACATCACACCAGATGCACTTCCTTTTTACTCTGGATGGGAGCCAAGTAGCAAATTTTATGTATGACGTTACTTCAAACAACAGTCCTCAGTGAAACATTCCACCTCCATTTCACAGCCTTTGAAACGGACGCAGCTCTTATAATCATTAAGATTAATGAAGGAAATGGACTTGGACTCACGCCATTGGTTAAATGAAATGAATTGGACACGTTACAAAAAAAACGAGAGATTTCCGGTGATCTGGTTTGGTGGAGGACATTGGTAGAAATTAGGTCCAGATTTATGGAGGGACCCTGCCCCCTTGACCCTCGCATCAAGCGGAGATGTCTGCCGTAATGAGATCAAATGTGACAAGATTCTTAAATAGTATTCCATTACTATTGGAAAATAACCATGTCATGCAGTGACCTAGAATTGTCGGGGTATGCGTGGGATTGACATATTTAGTGACACAGTTTTTATTGAAGTTTACATTAAAAACTTTTCCTTGGCAGGTGCAGATGCAAAAAAATATGTGAATCAGGAACAAGTTTATGTACTTCAGTGGCAGTGTAATTTTCTCTAATAAGGAAACTCGTAAACGTAAAGAATTTAAATTTTCATAAATCGCGTGACGCAACTGTCCAATGTTTTATTCAGTTTTTGTGCATTAGTAGAATTTACAGATTAGCACATTTTTTACAATGGGTCCATATATTCTTTACCCACTTTAAAAACATCAATTTCCGGTTTGATTTTATCATAGACATGAGGAAATGCACCTTCGGCATGATACTTCTTTCGAACTTTTTCATACAAGGTTAAATCAAACATTTCCTCAAATTCTTTACGATCCATAAATATATCCGCGTACAAGAAGGCGTATCCTCCAACGTCTCTGGTAAACCTGGAAAATTTTCCGGAATTGAAAAAGAGGACTCACAAAATACTACTGCTTATAAACGTACTTTTCCATTTTTCGAAGTGCACCCACAGCATCAAATCTTTCTTTTCTGCGAACAGGTCCTGGTACTCCATAAATTCCAATCTTAGAAATATGAGGTTAAAATAAATTCACAAAATATTATTGATTAATTATTTACATCATTGAACATCCCATAATTTGTTCCAGGGACCATCTGATCCGGGCGTGGTGGACGTAATTGACCCCTTAAAAATAAATGAAGATATTATATGTTCCTGGCCCTTATAATAAAATGCTGCTAACTTGATAACTTGCATACTTGTTTTTCCCGTGATCGTATATCCTGCATGGATAAACTAATATTGGATAGGTGTCAAACAATTTCTCGGCAGTGTTGATTTGATCTTCGAGTTTGTTAATTGGTAAAACAATGTCTTGAAACACTTGTTTTGTAAAAGTCATAGCTCGAATTCCAGGAGTTGTGGTAAACTTCAGAAAGGCTACCTTCGGTGGGAGTAGCCATCCAAACAGCATTCTAATAAGAATAAATTAATATTTATTTCGATATGGTAGAATAAAATGCATTTATTTATTCCAAGTTTCGAAATTTTACCTAAATACTGGATTATTTCCAAATGGGATCATACTTTCCACCACCCAAAATATTGCTCTGTTGTGCCGCAGTAAGAAATCCCCCAAAGGAATATATTCATCCTTGGTCTCATCACTGGTTAAGAATGTTTCCACGTGCTTATAAAACCATGGCTTGTACCACCGAGCCAGACGGTTAATCTGTAATAGTGTTGCTCAAAATGTACTGAATTACACTAAACATGCAAATTATCCTAAAAACCAAACAATGTAATACCTTCATCCACTCAGAAAAGTTAGAAATTGGTGGAGCATCTGCAAAATTCGCCGTCATTATAACAGCATCATCCTTCGTGAACATGGTTGCTTCCACAAAATCGTCGAGCTATAAAAAATACTTTCTTTTTACAACTGACATTGTATTTTGGACTACAGGACTTATCATTCATACTTTTCTATCCTTATCATTTGCCCCTGAAAGTTCGCGAATACGATCACAATAGTTTTTCTGTCCACGGACGGGAATGTATTTCATGTGAACGTAAGGTTTGGCAGGTACAATTTGCAGTTCTAATGCTGTGAGGAAGCCCAAACTACCGTGTGACCAAGGGAGAGTGTAATACAGGTCGGAATGCTCATTATCCCGTTTTGCCGACACAAGGGAGCCATCCCCCAAAACAACCTCAAATGATTTTATGGCTTCCTGGTAAAGTCCAACTTTATGGCTGTAAGTCGTCATCCCCACTCCTAACGCCAATCCACCCAGTGTAGCATCTAATTTTAGTTCATACTTATTTACGACAAAGTGCATGAAGTAGATGGATATTTAATGGAGGATTAAAATCACACCTGCAATTTCCAAACACACTGCCAGTGTGTATCCCTTTGGAACTAAGTATTCCGTGATTTGTCCCACCGTCACCATCGGTTCTACCTGGACAAGTTATTCAATTGGACTGGTTCTGTCTTAACTGGGAATTAATTACCACAATATCACCGAGCATACCTTAACTGTAAGATTTTTCTCATCCAGGTCAAGGATGTTGTATAAGGGGATCCCAATTTGGTGGCATTCATGCTAAAATTAATGCAAATATGACAATGTTTTTGTGAACGCCTGTCTTAGCATAATCCGCATTTACATAGAGGACTTATACCTTTTTGAAAAATGTGAGTGACAAACTTTGCCTAATAAACAGTAAATTAGATGTATTTAGCACATACACATTTTAAGACCAATCTTTAACATCTCCGGAATTTACCAATTTGGACGGGATGTACAAAGCAGCTTTCTCTTGCTTGGTTCCACCACACCCCATCGGCGAACCTTGTTCAATAAAGAGTAGTTTAGAATTTACAGAATTTTTAGCATCATGCAAAATATTAGCATGCAAAATTAACTTGCACCCACCTGTGCCTGAATATCTGCCACCCGTTCCGAATGAGTTTGTCCCGTGGCAGGATTCATTTTTCGTTGAATCCACACCCATGTTCGGAACACAAAGTCAAAAATAAGACTAGCCGGAAGGCAAAAAATTAGGATAACTAATCCCCGATTGGCTTCCAACCATCGGATGACTTTCTTTTTTAGTTCGGACATGATTTTCACCCAAATTAAATTTCTTGTCAAAGAAATGGAACCATGAATGGACTGACCCTTCCCAGCAGCTGAGCTCAATTGATCCGAAAGTAACAGCTTTAGTCTCTGACAGAGTTAGTCAAGGTCAAGTGCTAGGCTCAATGTCCATATAATAACTCCGAGTTGCCCATTTTGACCCTTCTACTGTAGCATGAAGAGTAATTTGATTATCTAATCTATTGGACACCTGTGCATTACGACATGTGTACTTGAATATAATATGAATCCATTGGTATGCACATATTATGAAACGTGATCTTTTACAAGTTTTGTCTTTGTTCTCGACTTGGTTGTATGGCCAATTGTGCTATATTATTAGCCAAGGTCCTGGACACGTAGTTACGCAAGCTCTAAAGGTTAGCTCATTTAGTAGCAAAAAAGGTAACATTGAATTGGGGACGAGATTTTAAAATTTCCTTGTGGTAACTGAGTTGTCA
>JAAXNX010001751.1:0-16311 GCA_036491905.1 Folsomia manolachei | reverse complement strand
ACATTTTTAGACTCAAACACTTGAAGCTTAGTCTTCACCTGTTGAGGTAACTGCCCACGATCCCGAGACGCCCAAACAGGTCTGGAAAAAGAGTCAGATCCACTACCTGCAGAGGGTGGGATTGTCTCATGTGTCAGAGCCATTTCAGATACAGAGCGTGGAGCATGTCGATTTGGTGACATGATTGGAGAAGGACTTGGACTAGAGCCTTGAGAACTGGATTCAAAATTTGATTTCAGATTGAAAAATCGATTATTCCAAAATTTATCATTAACCCCTAAATGTGAGGGTCGACTAGGTTGAGGATCAGAGACGGCACTATTTTTCTCAAGAAAAGCAAGAAATTTACGATCCCCATCAGTCTTTGGTTTAAAAGGGGCATAGGTGAAATGACCACTTTTAATGGAAGCATGATCAACCTCAGTCATGTCCGAGTCTTCTTCATCCTCCATCTCAGAAGTGTCATCATGATGACCCAGAGCTTGAGGAATGTCGATCGTGTTGGCTCGTTTAAGACGATTTTTTCTATCTTTCTTTCTCTTGTAGCGATTCGCTTTACTCGATGAGGTGGAACTGAGAGTTTCCTCCATTTGGTTGTCGTTGGGGTTTTGTGTGAGAGAAGTAACATTACCAACTAAAGAATTGTTGGATAGATTTCTACCAGAGAGAAAGTGAGACTGAGACTGAATGTTGGGGTCGTTATTACCACTTCCAATGTTAGTGTTATTAGAAGTGATACTGTTATTGGACAAGGCTACTCCACCACCAGAATTATTTCCAGACCCATTATTGCCAGTATTGGTGTTGAGAGTGATGGCAATTTGGAGTTGAGGGAATTCTGAGCACGAGCTCAACTCTTTAAGTGAAATTTGCACATTTTCAATCCGTTGATTTCCATTGCCAGATGTGGTGCTGTTATTATTGTTGGAGGATGTCGTGGTCGTGGGGAAGCCGGACCTTGGGGTGCTACTGGACCTTGAGAGAGAAATCGGAGACATTTGAGAAGACTCGTAGAGAACCAATTGATCATTTCGTAGCTGTCGGTTGTCTGATCCACTTTCTTCAGTGAAACCCGAGTCTCCACCAGATTGATTTTGATTATGCTCAGCACTATTACCATCACTGCTACCACGGCGGTTGTCATCATTTGCATCAGACGATGCATGGAAACTACTGTTTAGAAGAGATCCATTGCTTCGACCACTACTTTGCATCTTTTTATGTTGCTGCTGCTGCTTCTGATGTTGGGGAGAGGTATAAGGTTTTGGCAAGGCGAGAGAGAAATCTCGGGTGGTACTAGAACTACCACTGGTACCACCTTTCCCATAAATATTCTGGTTAGACGACAAGCTATTTCTTCTCGCTCGCCTGTCTTCTTCCTCCGACATTTGTTTTTTAATAGCAGCCTGATGAATGGCGTGAATCTGAGTTTCCTCTTTTGTGAAAAAAGACTTACTCGGGTCATACGCGTTATCCAGAGAGAAAGTTCGAAAGGGTTTTAGTTTTGCGAATTGACTCGTCCCACTACCAACCTTACTAGGTTCATTATGATCTTTGTCTCGATTGCCAAAAAGTGGGGTGACGCTATCATCAAGAATAGCAGCACAAGTCATTCTTCTCTCGGGTGGAGGAACATAGCCTGAGTCAAAAAGTCCTGGTTTTACAAATGGTCGTGGCATGTTGGATAAACCTTTCTCCACATCTTGAGTCCAACTGTGTTGTCTTCCAAATTCAGGGGAGGAATCTTTAACAGTCCCACCTAATTTCATAGAGTCACGAGAACTGCTCTTGTTCACAGGTAGCATGGCATTGGTTGAGCCACTATTTCGTCGCATAATTGTGGCTCCGTCAAGAATCGGATGTTCCTCGTCCTTAGCCTGATTCTTCTTCTTCTCTTCAAGAGCACTTCGATAAGCGGACTCTTGTAGGTAGCGACGTGCCTCTGCTAACTCCTCTTGGGTCACTCCAACAGTGTGAGACCGGGTATGAGAGCGTCGTCGACCACCTCGACCTTTTCGAGCATAATGATCATTTTCATTACCTGCTCCCAAACCTTCCTCACCCGTTGCTACCCCATCCCCACCAGGAATGGACGACTTTCTCTCGGGAGGTTGCATGTGGTTGACCCAAGGCAGTGGGACAGTGTCCGGGGGACGAATCTGGGCCCAAGCTAACATTTCTTGAGCTCTTTCAGCTGCCGTGGAATTCCCAGTCTGTTGGTCTAATCCGCCTACTTTCTCCTCCTGCTCACAGGTAGAGATTAAAGTTGGCAGGGTTGGAGCAGACTTTCTTTTTTCTTTAATCGAGTTCCCTATGCTTCCATCACAAATCTCCGTACTCACACTGAGAGAAGACTTGAGTCTGTCAATAAGAGCAATGAGTTCTTTTCCCTTTCCCGAGCCTGGATTCAGCTCCAACTCAGAGCAACCCAGGGATTTTAACACGGTTGGGTCCTTTACCAAGGAATCTCTTAGAAGAGAAAGTACCTTATCCACCTGTTGGATTAGGGTGCGATCTGCCTCCGTCCCAGTCACGGAACTGGGATCCTTCTTCAAACTACTTTTATTGCCACTTGTACTGGTCTCACCTAAATTACTAGCACCACCACCACAAGCACCCTTTAAAGCATCACTTTCTCTTTGTGAGAGAACCTTGTCTGCAATTGCAGAGTCTGAAGCACTGACCGGGGTCACACCACCACCAGTAGAGGAAGAAGCAAAAGCTCCCAAAGCATCGAAATGAGATAATGAGCGAAGTAGGAGAGAGTCTTTGTTTTGATTTCTCTTGAGCGTATTTCTCAATCCTTCCATAAAATTGGAAAATTCTGCAGGAGAGCTTTCCGATTTGGCGTGATGGGACTGAAGTTGGACATCATTGGCGTTGCCGCTGGTCGTGGGTGGTAGTGATGGAGGAGCTACATCTTCCCCGGATTCGGTGCCAGAGTCAAATAGACAATCTTCCCCAGAGTCAGGACCACCGCCGCTACCACTACACTTACTACTCGTGTTGCTACTACTAGCCTCATCCGAACTTGTGCTAATATTTTTATTTGTATCGGTAGCATGTTGCAAAGCGTTGGGATATGTGTTTGTACAAGTGTTATTGCTATTATCTGTACTAATATTGTGATGCTCAGGATGACTGTTCCCAGAAGTAAGCACGCTGCTGCTGCTCCCACCACCGTAAGCAGACGCACCGAAATTGTCCAATGAACTTTGGAGCTGACCTAATATCAAGGGCATCAACTCACCAGTCACATCTCCTCCATCGTCCGTTGAACCACCGCCAAGCGTCACACCTCCAATTGACAGAGTTTTCGTCAGGGGTCGGGGTCGTGGGGTGAAGGAAGAGGAGGATGACCGTTCCACTGGTGTTCGACCCACTGCTTTCTGCTGGAGTTTGGTGGGGAAAAAGGCAATAAATCATTAGATATCTGGTCAATTGGCATGTAGCCACTTAAGCTTTTACACTTTTTTAGGTTTTTTTCATGTTTAACCCTGGAATTGTCATGTCTGACTGCTTAGTGATTTCAAATTTTTCACCCACTTACAATAAGAATATTCCAAAATATCGGCGATAAATGGAAAATCAAAATGAAATTTAAAATGTTTTGGTACACTTTCTCCCTCGTAAATAGTGATGGGCCAAAGTTTTTATGGATAAATAAGAACATGTTATTGAACATGTTATTGACATACCGTTTGGTAAGTGGATTTAAAAGAATCTCAAAATCCAGGGTAATAAATATTCTACAGGGATACTTAACAAGACTAACCTGAATAAGGTTCATCTATCTGGTTGTAGGTTTTTCTTTTTACAATCGGTCTAATATTATATTTAGTCAAAACTCCAGCTAACAATTCATTCTCGGTACTCTTTTCAGCAATCAGTGATTTTGTTTAAGGTCTGACTTGGTATCCAAATTCAATACTAATACCGTCTAAAATGACCTCGGTCAATGATGTGCAAATAATGGATCCCAAACACAGAAGACTTTCAATTTTGGATAAAAGCAGTCAAGACAAACAAAAGCAACTTTCAAATTAAAAATGATGAACCAAATGACCAGTCTAGTCCAATTATGCAACAACTCCAACCATGATGCAGACTGTCAATTCATTGTTCAGTTCATTTCGATTTCAGACAATGAGTATAACACGAACCGCTTTGAACTAGACTAGCATAACAAGCATATAAGTGACATGGCCGCATGTGGGCAGTGGATTATGTAGCAATCAATTTTCCACCCATAGAAATACCCGTTTTTATATATTTGAACACCAACACAGCCATCAAGATCAAACAGAAATTAAGCTGTGAAAGACAATTCATAACATCATTGTCACTCATTTTTGGCTAAAGTCCTAATCGCTTTTGAGTTCTGGCGAAACTTGGCCAATTGCAAACTCTAAAATCTGAGCCGCGGCCAAAATTCGGAAACCTTCAACTCATTTTTTACTTCTTGTTCGCATAAAATGTGGTTCTTAAAATGTAAATGGGGCTTTAAAATAAAGGTCAACTCAACCGACGTCAAATCAACCGATTTATAGAATTCTAACCAAACCGAGTCGTGCTATGTTTGCATACCTTAATGATCATGCCACTGTCAAGAATGAATTTCTCGTGCTGCCATTAAAATTCACTAAAATAAAAAATGCAACCATCATTATGGCTTGTAACCTTTTTTGTCTCAAATGCAGTCAAACATCGTCTGATCTTTCAGACTTGAGCTATGCATGACAAACTGGCTTTTCATGTCTGATGTATTTCAACGAATTGCTAAAACATTATTATGCAGCGTAAAAACCGTCGCATAGTCTTGAGCTATGCATGACAAACTGGCTTTTCATGTCTGATGTATTTCAACGAATTGCTAAAACATTATTATGCAGCGTAAAAACCGTCGCAAATTTGTCAGCAACGTGCCCCTTTAATTATACTCAGCTTTTCACGCTTAATAAGTAATCAATCAGTAGAAAAAACCAACATACAACAGAGAAGCCATTTTTGTGCCCATGTTGTTCTTAAAACCAAAGCAGTAGCTAAATTACGTGGCGACCCCACGTAATCAAAGTCGATGGTGCAAATAGCAGATGTTCTTTTTCGTTACAAAATCTGCAAATTTCTTCACCCAATAAAACGTTTGAGAAAATGGAACATGGAAATACAAGACTAGTAAATAGTAAATGCCAGGACAAATTATTATCTCTTTACCCTGTCACAAAGATGCCGTACGGCAGAGAGATTTAGTGCCACATGTGGGATGGCAATGGAAAACCCTAATCAAGATCACGACCAACTATCGAACCTAATCATCCAGCTAATGCAGTGCCGAGTATAATGATACTGCAAAAAAGGAAATTTGCGTTACCAATGGGAATTTTAATGTCTACAGTTTTTAGCGCAAATCTCTAATTACAAAACAAAATCGCGCTGAACTCAAAGAAATGTTATCATAAAATTGAACAAATGTGAATCGCGTAAGTAAAAAAAGCATTGACTTGGGCTAAGTCATTGATATTTATATCGCCGGATTTACGGTAAATCCAGTGACAGTTGAAATGCCAAAAAGTTGCCTTGCTTATCGTAATCTATCCGGTGCAGATGCAGTCAAACGAGCTACTGCTGTTTCCACATTTTTCTTTTACAGATTTATTTTCACTCACTAAAACGAAGTTGAATGATTCTTAACGATGACGACCCGACCACCGTCTCGGCCGTCTCAATGTCTGTGTCACTGTTTTATGTTCAACCATGCAAAGTTAAAAGCAAGGGGTCATTCCCATTATAATGAGAGTTTACTGCCAACTCGTAAATGTGGAGAGAGAGCAGAGAGCTTTAGATTTGGTGCAATTTATCTGTGTCTGTGCCTTGCATAAAATTTCTATCCTGTTTCATTTCAATAACTTTCAAAAACGTTCATGTATTGTTTTATCTTATCCACGGATTTTGGCTTGTTCAATTGTTGCAAAACTATGTACTTTTCCTTAGGATGTATTCTCATATTGTTTTAATTTTTAAACTGTCCTGCAAATAGATTCTTCTAATCTAGTTAAATTGCAACAAAAAATGTATAACAATCCATTTTCTTTCGCTGATATAAATCTCTGGTTAAATACACCGGATCGGATTCATTCACATAATTTCTGAATCATTTCCTGTATTAGATTCAGAATCGGAAGAGGAAAGCAATCCATCACGGAATCGAATCAACTACTTTCACATTCACAAAGATTTATCTGTTCAATTCAGGAAGGAAACGAAGCACTCGAGTTCAAGTCCCAAATTTATCATGTCGCATCGGATCGTATCGTATTGCAGCATGTTACACCCTTGTTCCTTCTTTATCTCGATCCCCTTACGCCAACAAAGTTATGTACTTTACTAGCTGTAGGACAGCATAGCAAGTCTCCAAGTTTAAGTCCTTGTTGCCTCTAACTGCTCAACTACCTTTACATGTACAAACCCATTCTTAATGTAGATAAAGATCTGGGTAGAGATTTCAAAGTTAAGGCAAGTCTACGGTATTTTAGAATTTTGGAGAAAGTTGTTTTTCATCCAGGTGCAACCTCTGCATAGAAAAATGGATTGGCTGAACAAGCCAAGAGACGAGAAAATAAACACAATTTTCCAGATTTTCACCTCCGTCGTTCCCATCTGCATGTTGTCTTTATATTTAAATTGCATGGTAAAGCTAAAGCGGGCTTTAAATCTATCAGCGACTTTTTATGCGAAATCCCTCAGGCAGCTTGCTTGTTGCAGGCGACTTGCTCTGCCGAAAAGTATAACAAGTACGAGACAATTTATGCCCAATCTTCGCGTGACACTTTTTCAGGTATAACTAGCTCTTGGTGGGGTGAAAATCTAAATACATAGGTCTTCTTCAACCAGGAAGACAAAATAACTATGCAACTGCACCTGGACCACCTGTATGCCTATTACTGCACCAACCACACAGCTTGGCTGTGGATGCGAAACAAAAAAAATCTCAATTTGAATCTAAGCCATTATTAAACTCCATCCGAAATGGTGAAAACTCAGTTGCTTTCTTTTAGCACCGTGTTTTAATGTAAATGCGTGCTATGCTTTATTTAAAATTATATTTTTTAGTCACAGGTTTTTCTTGATTTATGGAAATTTATACTTCCTGTCTTACAAAACATAACGGATGATGATCTCAAAGTACTGCCCTAAGGAAGAATGGAACCTTTCCTTTTGTAATCAAAGCCATCATACCGTCTTGTACACAAGTTCTTCCTTAACTAAAACTACGTAAATATATTTGGCATCAGACTTGCTGAATTTAACCCTTCCTTTGAATCAGCAACATGTTGAAGGAATATGTTTTCTAAATTTTAAGGGGGATGGAATGGTTAGCTGAAGAAAGTGGCAAACTGGAGTAAATAAATCAAGCCATGATAAAAACAGAGCACACACCTGAAATGTGTTCGTGGGATAAAGTTTTCACTCTATCATAATCCAAGGATAAATATTCTAAATTTAAACCAATCTAAAGCAAATCTCAAACATATATGTTACAAGATGCCGGCAACTGGAAAGCAGCGTCTCAAAAAAAACTTTAGAACAAGGTGTTCATTTTATCGATCAATAATGCACAGAAGTACTGTACTTGTCTTCGAGATTTACTCAGAATTTTTGAATGTAAAACAAAATGTACCGTCTCTTGCCGAGTTATTACACTAAAACAATTAAAAAACTTACCCAGATTTCGCAGCCGATTCTCAATCCGCTCTCGGTCGCCTCCATCCACTTCAACCAACTAGAAAAAGAGAGAAAGCAACAATTGTAAACCACCATCTTTCAGATACTCGGCACAAAAATGCGTTGACCATTTCACTATTTGAAACATTTTATTTACACATTTCAGTAACGACGAGTTGTGAACAAACCAGGAAGTGTTTTCCATACATCTGTTTATTTTTCTTGGGTAAATGAACATTTTGGTATGGTTCTCCTTTTGTCAGATAACGATTGAATGAGATGAAATGTTTCTCCATTTCCAAAGCATAAAACACTTTGACTTTATACCACGGGTAGAGAGAGCATTCCTTGAGTTGTAAAGAAACCCAAGTCAAAAAAGGCTCCTTGCTTTTGGCATTTCAGTAGAATCATAGAATAATGGAAGATGTCATTCGCTAATGGGAAAAAACGTGCTAAGCACTTATTTGTCATATTGTTGACTGCATTGGACGGTGGCAGCAAGAGGATATTTATTTCCCTGTCTCGTCTTTTCACCATATGAATAAACTTCTCTACCTCAAGACGCACACGGAGCTCAATGACAGTAATTAATGATTCAAGATGCATGGTTTGAATGATTTCTCAGTTTGTAAAGAAACAAGTCAAAAATGGAAAGCTGGTTGGTTTTGTGGTGGGCGGATTTTAAGGATCGGTAATGTTTCACGGCATGTATTTTGTACGGGCATTAAAAATAATGCCGTCCTTAGGTCAATAAGATACTTTTATTTGAAATTAAGGATTCATTATGCTGCCAGGTGCTACGACGTCATTTAGGAAAAACGATTATGAACATCCTTAGTCAGTCATTTCGACTCATATTTTTAATACAAGTAGATATTAGATAATAATTATTTCGTCCGGCTCATCGGATTATCATACCTAACTATGACTTCGTACATTAAATTTTAATCTAGTAAACCCATATCCAATTAAACCAAAATATTTTTCTCAATTCCTAAGTTTCTGTTATTCATACCATTCGACTTTTCTCCGCCATGTAATGTATCGAAGATTGATATTCTAATACTAATATTCCTTTCTCCGCCTCCTCATTTCATGAGAACGTGTCGAAATAAAATGTTTAAAATTGTGAGAAATAAGTTTTACTAATGAGCTACTACATGAAAACCAGAGTATGAATAAATTGGCCCAATACATGGTATCCATCACCCTGGGCAAAAATACTCAATGTCATAATTACAAATAAATTAAACCATGTCATAAACAGAGCGACTTGACAGAATATGACTTGCATACTACAATTGGTAGTTGTAGGGATAAATGGGTTCAGTGTACGAAATTGAATCATCTCAATAAGGCAGCTTATATGGCTAGACCAGACGGAAAGAACCTCCATAATGAAAATGAACAATCCCATTGTTGGCTTCAGCCAAAAAATAATACATTTTTTTTACTCGCCGGCTATTTGGCTAACTTTTAATTTGCACAAAATAAACTGAACATGATTGGTAGAAATGAATACTGAGCAACTTTTGACTTGTGTCAAAATCTTAATATGGTAAGGAATGTGGTGTCATTATCTAAGAATTCGAGACAAGACTGGAGAAGCTGATGATTGCAGATGCAAACAAATTTCGCAAATTCGACCTATCAAATATTCACTTCTGTCCAGAGCCCTGCCTTATATTTAATATGCAGTATTTTTTTGAATCAAAGTTTTACTAATACTTACCAGTTGTCTTAGCTTGGCTGAATCCGTCTCCACATCCACATTGATCCCATTCACGATAAGGCTTGAGGAGGACATTGTTACCTTGATAACGTTTAAAAAAACAACACTAAGTAACAGTACAATAATCACAAACGTAGTCAGAGGATGTTCAATTGCAATAAGTAACAGGTTCTGTACAAGCATCACAATTACACATTTATACTGCAGCAATAATTAGTTACGTACTTTCGAATAACCCTTGCGCACGTTCAAAAATAAAACCGAATTTGGGACGAAGCCCTCTCAGCTTAAAACTTGAGTATTTTAAAGATCTATTATAATAGCTAACATTTAGAATATTCTAACATGATTGGTTTCACAGAAAATTAAAAGCCAGAATTGGGACACCCGTCAACGTAGATTACGAGTGAAAGAAAATAGCGACAAATTATGTAAACCAGTAAAAGTGATTTACTAAAATTATCTAGGATTTTCGCATTTTTCTAAGAAATGAGCTACGTGTCGCCTTCAATATCGTGAAACTTTTATGATTTCGATGAAATGGGCACACATTCACCTCGCCAGTGACAATTTGCTGACTGACTAGATAACACTATTAAAAACTTTTAAGAGTCAGGCTCAGAACTAGAACTAGCTCTAATAAATTTCCTCGTCACTTACTCCAGCTCTAAATTAAAGTTGTGATCGTAAACCTACACGAATACGAATGATATGATGATTTTTGAGCTTATGATATAAAATGAACAGCTTAAACTTAGCCCTAGTAAGTTATTCCATCTACAGGTAAAAATAGCCTGCTTACGTTATAATGTAGGTGTAATATCCGTAATATATTTGCAAAAGTCACTCTCTATCCTCCGTCTGCAGATTGAAATGACGACCAAAATAACGACAAAGCTCAGAGTTAACTAAACAGAATTGAGATGAAGTTTTGCTCAATTCCTATCAGACGCAAAAAACAGTGACACGGATCATGCACTTCTTCGGTATAGGTTATCGGTCGGCACGAAACTCCGAAATCTTTCACACCAACTACAACATGATATGCCTCAACTTCGCATACCCTGCGGAACGAGGAGGAATATATACAAAATAGCAGTTAAGCCCCAGTGATGAAAAATATATAATATACCACACTCCAAGCCGGTTCGAAACCCAACTACTGACGGCAACGCAAGAGAAATGCAATACTTTTTACCGATGCAAAAATAAAATGCTAATACGTAGTGATTAAAATGGAAACTCCCCAAACAGGAGGAGGATATAGTTAGAGAAACATTATTTCCGTGCGCTAAACTCTTCCGTTTCGCCACAATATTCGTATCCATTAAAGATGAAAGGGTGGTGGTGACTTATGTAAAGATATGTTACTCATCACAGACAATTATCCATCAATGGAAAACGCCTTAGTTTGGTTGCGTGTATGTAATTCATTCAAAATGACATGTTCCAGAATGTCAGTTTATGAAACTTTGAAATAACTTAAAAATGTATTTATTACATCAAAATGTCGTTTAATGTCATTCCTGAATGCTTTGTAATTTTTATCTAATTCTGCAGTGATTTGAGAACATTTGAATTCATTCTGGAATTAGAGTCAGTGTGTCTACCCTGCAGCTGGGCGTTTGCAAGAATTGCCAGTTTGATTCTGTCTTAGTGGTCGTTAGTTTAGTTCAGATCAGTTTGAATCTTCATTGCAGAACATCTAGACATTCATTCCTTCTTTACTCTGCCGTTAAAAATTGTAGCTTACTAATGACGCAGAAAGAGCAATGCAAATAGTATCAAATGCAGAATATGAGGTACGAGTAACAACTTCAAATAAGTACCTAGAATGCGCACCAATGGCAAAATTAATGGTACAGACTTTAAAATAAAACTTTAAAATCAGTACAAGGAATTGGGCTACAGTGTGGATAGATAAGTTTGGAAATTTCGTCTAAGGATGTTTCAGTTCAACTATATTTTATGGTTTCATGTTTTCGACTTCCTAATACCAAAAATAACACAAACTTCGAAACGAGCCCAAAACCATACACACGAAGACCAAGTTTGGTAAAATAGTGGAAGCTATTTTGGGATTGGTGTTAGCAACGCAAGTAAATGTACGGGAAGAGGTGTTTAAAAGTTTGCAAAAAAGTAGGACGCGGCAGAAAATGTGGTTATACAATCACAAAGCGAAGCAAGACTACATGCTTAGGATGTTTCAGTTCAACTATATTTTATGGTTTCATGTTTTCGACTTCCTAATACCAAAAATAACACAAACTTCGAAACGAGCCCAAAACCATACACACGCAGACCAAGTTTGGTAAAATAGTGGAAGTTATTTTGGGATTGGTGTTAGCAAGTAAATGTACGGGAAGAGGTGTTTAAAAGTTTGCAAAAAAGTAGGACGCGGCAGAAAATGTGGTTATACAATCACAAAGCGAAGCAAGACTACATGCTCTTGATTGGCAAATGTGGAATCAACCCAAGGTCGAAATATACCTTTTTAAAATTAGGGTCATTCGATTATTTAAAACAATTAACAAATTAATGTGAAAAGACCCGGAAATGAAATGTTCCCTAAAAGTATATCTCGCTCGACTATGTAATTGGCGCAACCTATTCAGAACTTTACTACTGGTCTTAAACAAAAATAATGTGGCTTCCTTCATAAATGCTCCAAAAACTTTACTAGCCCATAACACAATGAATTTTTTTTGTCGACCTCGGCTTGCCATCGCCCAACTATGTTGACGTGGTGTACGTAACTCAAAAGAAAATCCCGAAATAAATCTCATTATACGAGTGTAAAACATCAACAGTGCTATTCTCTCGTTTTAAATTGTCTTTTGATAGCGGTTTTTGTCTTTTGCATCTCAACGAACGTAATAAGGTGCAATTGATGATATTTCGATTGGAAATGCATTTTAATTCGTGGTTAAATTATTTGGAATGACGGAATGCAATAGGAATAATAGTTATCTAAAATGGGAGTAAATACAACTAATTGAAGTCGAATTCATGGATACTGGTAAAGTCTGTTTTCCTGCTCGGTGCACAATTTCCAAGAAGAATGTCTTTCCCTTTGCCCTTAAATAGTAATAGCGGTGAAGAGATGAACATTTTGCACCCGACACCTCATCGCCATTTCTCTATTTTCAGGCCAGTTTCAAACCGAAGGATTTAGCAAACCCAACCAAGTAAGAAAGGCGTTGTAAGTTAGGATTCTAACTGTCTATCCTAAACGGCGGTATTAACTCAGCTCATTGCATACTGCACACAAAGTTGGATATAATAACCTATACCGCATGACTGCTACAATGCCGGCTAGATTTAGGTTCCGGAGTTTTAGGAAACTCTCTTTTAAAAAGAGCATGTTCGGGTTGCTTTAGCTAGTGTGTGCATATATTGCATTGAATGATAAGGCCAAACGGACTGTTAAGCATTTGTCTTCTGCAATCCTCAATGGATGGCAACAACTTAACTCGGGCGTCTTTATTCAATCCCAAAATCCATACTGACGGGCGGTTGGCTCACTTTTTCAGTTTTTAAACTCTGCCATTCCGTATTCAGTTGGCACAAATAGAGATATGGAGAAAACAAACTATTTCAATTTACAGCCATTTGGGAGAATTGTTTTTAATTTTCAGACCTACATGATTAGGCCTACAAGAACTACATGATTAGCTATTTGCCCAATCTACGTATAAGGTATGCACTTAAAGTCAGAGAAAGGTGCAAATAATATTCTAGGACAAACATTTTCCCTGGTGTACCAGCCAATACGAGCACGAGATTTGTGGGAGTTGGGTGAGCAAGAATAAAGCTAAAGGACATCTCTGCCTAAGATAAATATGTTTGCATTTAAATTGCATTTCAGTTTACTTGCCAGGATCTTCATTATCAGTTTTTTGCAAATGAATCCGAAACAGCATGATTCAAGTTTAATTTAGTAATTGGGATTTCACATGACGAAGCTCTGCAATTTAAATCTGCCGATTGACGTTAGAAACTAAAGTAACTCAGATCTTGTTCGGAGGTTTACCAAAATCAACCAAGTACTACACATTTAAACACATATCACATCCGCAATTAACAAGCAATTTTTGAAGTCATAATACCGAATGCGACCAAAATCATAACTAACTTTTTACGTTAGAAAATGAATGATAAGATGCAAGCAAACTATAGAAATTTAAAAACTATAAAACGACTTCAACTGAATTATTTATGAAGGAAATCAAAAAACAATTTCCACACATGAGCACTCTTTCATTGTCACTATTTGGCTGTAGAGAGCTGCATGAATCATTGGCAAATGTTTGCATACAGTGATGAATGCCCTTTGCAATCTCGCTATCGTTTTTGTGATTCCATTTGGAATCTTGGTAAATTTCCAGTTCACAATTATATTATTTCAAAAGTGTAAAAAATGACCTACCTTTTTAGAAAGGAGCATGGGTTCCACAGACTGCATAATAATTTGAGCTCCAATGAATTTGTTCAAAAGGCTCAGCCCGTCCTCGGAGGTTGTTCCTTGATTTTTACTCTCGCCACCCTGTTCAGAAGAAGTCTCTCCTTCTTTAAAGTCCTCTGCATACTTTCTCTGCCCATCTTCTCCCTTCATACGTTCAATGACATCCGAAATATTTTGAATGGGGCTGCTATCATTCAGGAAACTACGACCAGTTCCTCCCACCGTCACGGTGCGAGTGATGCGAATAATCCCACTTCCCCCACCATCAGAGTCAGAGGGTGAGTAGTAAGAAACTTCCTCTGAATTTTGATCACTTGATTCACCTACATTTCCACGGTTCAACTCAATTTTAATATTGTCATCCTTACTGCCTCCACTTCCACCGGTGACCTCGACACTACTTTTGGTAGTCGTTGTAATAGTCGTGGTGGTGGTGGTGTTATTATTGGAAAGTTTAACGGGTGAAGGAATTCGAGATGGTGAGGATTCTCGCATAAAAGACATTGGTTTATGACGGGTGGTTCCATCCTCATTCAGATTTTGATCATTTAACAAAGTTTCTCCGCAACCAGTTTCAGTGCTTTCAAATCTCTTCGACATTTCCTTGACGGATGAGCGACCAACTTTTCCTCGAGACAGTAAGCCACCACTACCAGTGGATGAGGTTGAGACAATGGGATCTGGGGATGGTGTAGCAGACAGTCTACGCCATGAAGAATCCTCCACTCCGCCAAGATTGGAGTGGGCGGCTGTGACTGCCGTCCGGTTGTCCATTTTAGTAGAAGATGCCCTCGTAAACCCTTCTGACGTTGTTTGTTCGCCCCCTGTTACCCGCTTAGTAGTGATGGTAGTAGTGGTAGTGGTTCCACTCTCAATCTCATCAGAATTATTGCTATCCTCGTCGCCGTCCTCGAGCTTGGACTTTATGACACCACTCCCTTCACCACCACTTGTTCCAATTTGACTCGTAAAAGATGAAGTTTTTTTCAATATAGATTTCTTGGGTGAGGAGCCAGCGTTGAAAGCTGTATCATTGCTTCGTTGTTCACTATCCATTGTTGAAGATGTGGACGAGGAGGATTGCTGCAGCTCTGTGGATATGGTGGATAAAAATTCTGATTTACTCTCTCGTGTGGAACCCATTGGAACTGATGACTCTTCTTCTGCCTCTGGTCCAGTTTTCTTTTTCAAAGCCCGCAGTCCAAAATTCTCATTGGATCTAAGATTCTGTTTCATATTACGGTATTCATCATTGGCTCCTACTACAGCTGCAACTCCTGCTTTCTCTGAGGTTGCAAACTGTTCCTGAGCTTGTTTAATTTTTCTTAGGGCACGAAGTCCAAACAGTGGCTGTCCCATCATCATCCGTTGGTCCGACACCATAACTTGAAGTGACCGATTCCGTTCCTTGAGCTGGAACCGGACGTAGAGAAGAACTTGCTGTAGTTGTATTGGCATTACTGCGGTTGGTAGACTTTGAGTAAGTTTTGATTGCGGTTGAAGATTCAGACAAACCAGTGCCAACCGTATTGGACTTGCTTATGTTTGTTGTCTCACTTTTTACTGCACCACGATCTGAGGAACTCTTTGTCTTTTTCTGACCTGATGCTGTGATTTCAGTCAGTGGTGGTGTTGGATGTTGTTGCGATGTTTTTATTGAGTTTGGATGTTTGAGCGTGGGTGATGAAAAAGTAGATTGTGATTGTTGTTCTTGATTGAAATTAATTTCCATGTCAGAACTGTGCTTGTCATCTTCAAACTTTTGGTCATCTTTTGTTGATCCCCCACCACCCTTTTGAGATTGTGATTGGGTTTGGCTTGTCGGAATTTTTGATACTATTTCAATTTTTTCAATTTTCTCACCAAGTTCAGCTGAGTCACTCCTACCACCAGCACTGGAGTCAACCATTGTTGACTTGCGTTTATCAACCACCTCCAACTCCTTAGAACTCCCTTTTCTAGAGTAATTTCGAGAAGTTGTGACACGTGTCATTGGGGTTGAAGTTAATGTTGGCGTTTTGATATCCTTGACTTCCTCACTGGACTCTTTTCTCGGAAAGGAGTTACTTTTATTTCCTTGTTGCATTTCATCAGAACAAGTTTTTCGAGAGGTTTTCATGCCAGTGGTGATGCCGGTCAGTTGTGAAGGTTCTGGGGAGCGACTCTTGCGAAGTTCTTCAGAATTCTTTCTCGATGATGAGGACACTTTCTTATTTTGAGACAAAGTGCTTGTCTTTTCCACAGATGAGGTGGTTTGGTTGGTTGTTTCCTTAGCTTTTGTCTCGCTTTGAGACTTTTCCTTCTCTTCTTGCCTTCGTTTACAGAATACACTGGGCCTGCTTAGAATGTCTGCTTCATATTTTTCAGCTTTAGTCATTTCTCTGGATTTCTG
>JAAXNX010001750.1:0-16313 GCA_036491905.1 Folsomia manolachei | reverse complement strand
ACATAGCAATTAAAAGCATTAAAACTTTCGATGACCACATACATATATTCAAATGACTTCTAGATATAAGTTACTGGAAGACAAAGACTGTATGTAACCTTAATGTTATGCAACTTGTTGCTTATCCAACTCCAGGTTATCTATTAGTAAAAAAAGAGTAATGTAACCTTGTTTTGGAATTGTAAATACGTATTATTTTAGTGGCTGGACCACGAAAATTATTTGTTAATATAAATCACATTTGAACCTTGTCTCGACTTCGTGATTCATTTTAAAATCATCATATTACCCTTTCGGTTGAATGGAATGAGAATTCGACCGTCATTAGATTTTCTAATCATTTGTGTCGTAAGTACATGTTGATTTATGGTATCTTAACTACGAAGGAAGCTAAAATGTGTAAATTGCACATTGACTACAAATTGCATGAAACAAATCGTCATCCAAATAAAACAAAACGTATACCTACCTAACTGTAATTTATTGACTTTTATTCATCTCCCAAAATATTTTTTGTACTACTTTTAATTCTTCACTATCAGGCAATCTGACATACATCATGAGCGGACAAGGGGCAGGTAAAATCAATATTTTATTCAGTGATAATTACGGGAATCGACAACACCCTGTTTACCATTACGACTCCTTCAAATCCTGTAGATGACAAAAAATTGTCCGGCATTAAAAATGATTCAACTACTCAATCACTCCCCAAAACTCATAAATCTTCAAAACCTATGCCACGCACATATTATTCGGAGCAAACGTCGACCCCGGCAGCCCCGGCTCCGGATCTTCAACCTCTTGAATCTGAGGAAATCCCCGCATCGCTGAATTTGGAAACTCAGACTAAAATTCTGAATCCTCAATCTAGCCCCACTGAGATGGCGAAGCAACAGGAAACTCCAGCCACTAGCAAACAATCGAATGTTGCTCCAGCTCCACGATCTAATTCGGCAAACAATATTATTGGTACTGCAACAAATAACACAAGTTTGACGCTCAATAAGGATCAGAAGATCCCTTGCTCCAGGAGACAAAAATTCCCTGAGACCTCTAATTGTAGACCGTGGACTCCTTGCGAAGAGGCCTGCACTAGCGTCTATGTTCCGTTGACACGATGTAAAATTATCGAGCCGTCAACAATCATTCGTAAAACTCCATTGCCACCAATTAGGGAATGCAATGAGTGGTTTTCTCAGTCGGAAAATCAAACTCCAAACGGCCGTATGAAACTGAGGGAACTTCACGCAAATAACCTCTGGAACCAAGAGTCACAAGGCTTGGATAAATGACGAGGAAGGCGGTGAATATGACCATGGTGGCGTGGGTCGCGGTAGAGCGGGCTACGGTAATTCTGATTACGGCGGTACGGATCGCGGAGGTAGGGATCAAGGTGGGAGCGGTCGCGGCGGTGGGAAACAAAATAGAGCGGGTCGTGGTGGAGGTGTAGATCAAAGTAGGGCAGGTCTCAGTAGTGGTGGCCGCGGTGGAACTAATCTAAGTGCTTCAGGTCAAAGTGGTCCAGGTGTCACTAGTTCGGAACAAGGCAGTGCTACTGACGCTCCAGCTCCACCACTATTTGAGGAAAGGGGTAGAACGCCACCAAAGAAAAAATCCAACGAAGCCGTATTTTCCTTGGATGAACTTCCTCCAATTATTCGTAAAGTGTTTCCATACTATCCTCGGGGACTTATTATACCAAAATGCATGGACATAATCAAAGGTCAAGAAAAAGCCAAGAGAAAAAAAAGCAGCAAGCCCAACAAAGGAGAGTCTGGACCATGGGATGACGTATGGAAAACCAAACATTATTCATTAAATTACCTTTTAGCGTCGTGCCTCTCAGAATAAGCGCTCGTAGGGTATTTCTTACGCTCAGCGTAAATTTAAATTTTCTTGTTTTTGTTTTAGGCTTTAAGGAACTTTTACAATGNCTCAGAATAAGCGCTCGTAGGGTATTTCTTACGCTCAGCGTAAATTTAAATTTTCTTGTTTTTGTTTTAGGCTTTAAGGAACTTTTACAATGCGATTCGGGATGCCGACGAGTTTCAGGAAGAGTATGAAGAAGCGTTAGATGAAGACGATGATGCGGATGTTACACTCACCCCTGAACTATTGGAGAGAAGAGAATTGGCAAGAGAATCAGGCACTCTGAGTGCACAGAGTAGAAAGCAAACAGCGGCAGAAGAAGTGGAGTCCATTGTTCAAGGAAAAATGGCACAAATAAAGGATTTGTGAGTTTTCATTTCTAAATAGTCAGTCAAAAACCTGGAAGAATGTATTAAGTCAAACATTACAACTGGATTATAATTTTGTGTAGGTTTGATGCCGAACTAAAGGGGCTCACTGAAACATATGAACAATTAAAGGAGGAGCGTGATCCACTTGTTGAAGAGAGTTTGCAGACAGCGTGGACTGCGAAGAAACGGGACTTGCAACAACAGATTTGAGGAATTCTTGAACAATGTTCTGGATAATATCATAGCAGCTCACGAACAAGGACGTTGATAACATAATAATCCAAACTATTTGGAGGACAATAATGACAAGTTATTATCAGACAATAGTAAAAATGTCGCTGAGTTGAAATAATAAAATGAGACCGAGTGCATCTTATTAAACCTAATAGCTCGTATATTACTATGCATGAATTTCCTGGGACGAGTACAACTCATTCTAGCAATCAATTAAGTAGGGGGAGGCAAACATCCATTAACCAATTGTTACTGATCCCACTAAATAATCAAGTGCATTCATCGGGATGTTCTTGTTTGCAGAATTAATTTAAAGACAAAATTTACCGTTCAACATATAATTACGTCGTGTCCAAATAAGGAATCCTAATTATGGTCTATTCTTTCTGTATCTGTACCACTCACTAAAATGCTGACCGTGTTATGCGGAGAAAATGACTAGTTTTTTAAGTGAAGTCTCCGCCAACGTCAATGAAGCACAGAGAGCACGTCATCTAAATAAAACATCATGGTTTCAAAATCCATCGAGCTGCCAAGTTAAATAATAGGACTGCCGCACATGTACTAAAATCCTGAAATTATCTAATTTAAACTGGAAATATTATGTGTCCAGCTGCAGAGACCACGAAAAAAATGCAACGAGTCATTTACTTAGTTAGATATCATTTATCGTTCCGCAGTTTAATTTAATTTGCAATGTATATTACTTATCATAATTGAGGCTCTATGTTAAAATTGTATTTGTTTATTTATTCGATATCAAACACAAATTTTTTGCAATTTACTTCAGCATATTCCCAAGATATTATTTGTATTGATGAAGTACCTATATTTGAGGGAAAACAGACCAGCAATAAATTTGTTGTCAGGTTTAATTGCTTGCAGAATTCATTAAAAACTCTGCAAATCACACTGGCCTACAAACACCTTTGGTTTGGTATATTAACACAAAATGCATCTCCCTCAGGTGAAATCAACTCGTTCTTTGGCAAATGTGCTTCTCTGCATCTCATCTCATGCAACAAAGACTTATGTGTACAACTTATTTACAAGTTAGTCAAGCAAACCAGGTATATCAACTTGATATTTTTCGGTTATTCTTTGTTTTCAGGAATGTATAACTGTGCTATGGGTGTGTGAGTTACTGATATATGTTGTAGATTTAATTCTTCATTTATTTATTTCTGTTTCAATACCCATTTATGAATTCAGGAATACGCCGAACTTATTTGTTTTATTAAAGCTGGCGAACAGGTTGACTAGAAATTCTGCTGTTATTTGCATTACCTTTACATTGACATCAACTTGACAGTGGGTATTGGCACTAATCTCATCCACGAAATCCTCACTCCTCCATTCATGCATGTATTTGAAATTCTTACCATACATGTATACAGGAAATGCATCATATCGCCGTTGTCGAATATTCTGCAATATACTATTATACTATTAGCGATTAGCCCAGCACTCCTTTTGCAGTTTTTACCTTATCTCTCTCTCTTGTATTCGATACCATATGCAATACAATAAGCGTCGCATTATTTTATTGTGGATGGTAAAAAGTAACAGGATCTCCCAAAGAAGAGGACCAGCAGACCAAACCACAGCATGTGATTCGAAATGTAGTTTGTGCAGATTACCATTTGTTGACTCGTTCACTCATGTTGGCAGTAAAGTAAGTTACCTTCGCCTTGATCAAGACCTTAGTTAAAGGTAAGGTGGAAAAGCACCTCGTCCCATCAAATTTCGATCGTGCATAAGCTATCCTAAGCAGGGCAGTAGAAAAGTTTGTTGTGTACGAATGTTGAATTTGGATGTATTCATGATAGAAGGGAGCTTAAGACGTTTTGGCGTTGAACAGAATGGTAACCATTCTGTTTATCATATTATTTGATTTGCTTGCACTATCCTCACAAGCCGGCTGCATGTGCTGTTAGCAAGTTCGTAGTACGTAATGGCTTAGTTTGCCTAGTATTTAATTCAAGTGTCATAGTGCTAAAAGTTTAGCGTGATACTTTTTGAGTGGTGCAAATTTTTGAAAAATCTATTCTTCAAAAGAACTTCCTTCCAAAAACAATAGGAACTAATGAAATTAGTGGATAATAACTGTTTGGCATAATGTGACCTTATTCACTTGGATATTGTGGTTGGATTACTAATGAGTAGCCTATCCATTTGCTGAATACGTGTAATTTTTAATTATCTATAAGCTCTCCAGTGCCGTGGTGTGCTATGCGGGGCACTAAATCAAACTTTTTAACCTGTTGATCTAATTCTAAATCTCAAGAATTAGTTAGATCTATTACAGTGAATTGTTTGAGCTCCTCATCTTTAGGTCACATGAACAAATCTGAGGAAATTGGAATGCATCGTACCGCATTGCGTGAGGAAATTGAGACAATAAGTTCAATCCTTGTTTCATGCGAGTGAAGAACATTGTTTCTGAAATTGAATAACAATCACAAAGTGGTGAATAGAAGTGATTGAATTGCGTTTGGTTTATCAATCAATCCGGTTTTGATGGTTTGTTGTAATTGCACATCCTACAAATTACAAAACAATGCCAACCTAGAAATGTTCTACCTTAGTTGATTTCGACTTCGTGCGTGTGAATTGCAGTGATACAAACTGTGGACAATATTTTTTGCAAGAGTTTACATTCATGGGGTCGTCAGTGTTTGTAATTAACAACCTTTAGTTTCACGGTAAGCCTTAGTTGGTTTTGCAACAATATTTTTTAAACATATGAAGTTGAATTATATATTATTTAAATTCCTGCGGTCTGTCAGTCTTAGGATTTCAAACAGATTTTAAATATCTAATGTGATATTGCATTAATGCTTTGATTCAAGTAGTGGGAACAATCACTTAATTAGCAAACCTTTGTTTATTAATTGTTGTCACAATTAACCGTATCTTCAGTGTATCATAGACGCCAACGTACTGCTAATTCATTACCATTATCACAGTAGGAAGCAAATACCATCATAATTAGCATCCTACTAATTGTTTTAACTTTTATTACAAGCCTATGTGAGTGATCTCCTACTTCCAAAAATAAATGAATTTTACCAGGCTAAATGCAAGTTTGCTTTTTTATCAAAATAAATAATTACCGCAGGGCTCTGTGGATCATGATCACCATATTTTCAAATAGCAAACATATACCTACAGGTCACATGGGGTATTCTTTGCAAGTATTTCAAAGAGCTTCCAAATTCATTAAAAATTTATCCTTATGCAGACTCCACGTTTCAAATGGAGAAAAATTTTCATTCAACTCATAACTTGCGCCTTGAGTTGGACAATGATTGCAGACGGTGATAAAAACCAAATTAATTTTTTTTAACCAGGCCAAAACATGAAATTAGAGTTAAATACAAGTAGCTCACCATCTCGTCTTGTCGCAAAGTTGACCCTGTGCAGATTTAAACAAACCCAGACCTAAGCAAATAACCCGTAACCTTCCCATATTTATTCTTGCTTGTTGATTAATATATTTTGTTTGAATAAACATTACATTATTGTCTGATCCCAAGAAAATTCCTGCAAGCTCAAACTCATAGTGATCAGATCATGCAGTAAAAACAGTGTTTGGCTCCCTGACCCGGTTTGCTCGCCCTCATCAAAACTAGGATCATTAATCTTGACACTAAGTATGCTAAACATAAATCTACTCGAACATTGTTGTGTTGCTGGTCGTATGTAGGCGTTCATTTAATATTTAGCCAATTGAGTCCTTGCAAATGAAGCAAATATCAAACAAACGCTGTACACAACAGAAGGCTAAGCGAAACCAATGAATACTCCGAAACAGAACTTGATGGGCAGTTGGTCACATCACTCCTAGCATTAGTACAATAGAATGCAAGATAAATTCACAATGGGAGGATATAAGGTCAAGAGGTAGAGATCTCAAAATTAAAATGGAATCCCATTTACTTTAACCAGACTGTTTTGGCAGGTTGATTGAATCTGTGTGCATTGTTAGAGACATCCTTCATGGGATTAGTTCAATGAATACTTTTGTTTTTTTATTAATAAATTTTCGAGCAGGTGGAAATTTCTGTTTGTCAATAAACCCTGCTATCATTTAACTATTACGCTTATCCATTTTTAAGAAAATTAGCCAGCGTACATGCATATTATATTTCATTTTGTACTTCAAACTTAACGTAACCTCTTTTCCAAATTCATTTAATCAATCACAATTTGTGTAAACCTCAGAAACATAGTAGTAAATTTTAATTAATCCATCATCCACCTATTCGAAAAGGAATTATGGGTCTGTTCGGTAGTCCTTTTATGCCGATCGGGTCAAACAAAATAAAATGTAAACGTCTGTAATAAACACCAATCAAATGCTTAACTTTTCCTTTTTTCACTCGAGCTCATTAGGAGCTGGGCAAAGTTTGATTTGTTGACAATTCCATTTAGTATAGTCATACATCCCTCTTAAAATGGGAAGTAGTCAATAATTTTGTTTCATGTTGACTAAGATTCGTGCAAGGAACTAAATTTCGTTCCTTCCTTTTTGGTCAGCAATCACTGCCATGCCATGCATTATGTCACTACCGTTTGAGGCAATGAGTGAAAGCTTTCTTAGTACCAACACAGCTACATCTTCCTGTGTCAATTAATTAGCTATTACTGCCAATCTCATGTATCTGACTACCTACATGACCATCACTCACTCACATCATGTTGAATCATGGCAACGATCTACAAATCCGTCGTGGTGCATAGAATGTCATCAGTACAGCTTGACAGCTTTTCCTTAGTAAGCCCTAATGTGTTAAGAATCAAATAATGACTTTGTAAATTCAAGATGTCCATTTGCAAATGTTTATATGATAAGCAACAACTAAGGGCAAATAAAATTGGCATAACACAAAAGGAATTTATTATTGTGAATAATGCGTATTTACCAAATTCGGAATATTTGTTTATTATTGTCTTTTGTTTTATTCACATTTCTGTCAAAAATTCTTTGCACATATTTTCCATGAGCATAATTTTTCACATTGATTATCATTTCCGTAAACTTATTCGTTAAATTCTTGTATTTGGCAAGTTTACTTGAGCCATATTTTTTTCACAGTAGAAACTTTTGAGTGTAATGTCATGTTTAATGCTGTCAGTTGAGTTAAAATGTTGATAACGGTGGCAATTATTTGTTGTCGTTGTCATTCAAAAAAATTTCCTAGCTACAAGCCTGCAGAGAACAGGATGAACATGAAGATATGACAAATCATATCTTATAGCCATGGGGTTGTTGGTGCCAAATATGCATTTCACTTGCACTTGATGCATTTGCCACGCAAAAATTTCCAAGTGATAAAAACGACTCAATTCATCGTAGTGCATGTAGTAAAATTTTATGAAAGATATTGTTTGTTTAGTTATTTGTTAAACTTTTTTCTCAACTTTTTTCTGGTTAAACGTGATTTAAAAATCCAACTTTTCAAACTGACACTTTGCAGCCAGCCCATTGGAAAAGTTTGCTTGGTTTTGAGTACTTTTTGATGAAATCATCGCCCAGAAATTCGAGTAAAGTAAGAAACGTGAGGTCAAGAAAAGTAGCAATAGAAGGTTCGCCAGTGCCCATGCAACTCGATGCACTTTAACAATGCTTATTTGTGCCGCTCGAGAAAAATTTGTAACGTTAAATGATTGCTTTGCATGCACAACAATCGATTACTTTTACTTTGTTTATACCCAACCTCTTAATTCAATTACCTACCTGTTTATCCCACTTAACTAGTTACACAAATTCGTCATTTAGCGTTGCATTAACTTTTTTATTTTTGTTTGACTTGCAGATCCTTTCTCTTCACTTGTCAAAACCATCAAGATTTCAAATCCTAAAAGGTCCCATGATCCTCATAAAATTAGACCAAACCCTGTAATTTGGAAAACGTTGATCGTGTTCGCAATCGCAGCAGGTAGAAAAGATACTGCGTTCTGGGATGCAAATTTGGAATACAGTTGGATTGATGCCGATGTGATTAAATTGTGCGTTGTTGTTTTAAAATAGTGGGACATACATTATTCAGCGTTTTTCCTCTTCACTCACTCACCCACCTCCTGCCATAAATAAAAATAAATTCGTAAGAACTTAATTACATGCAGTTTAGAATATTTGTGTTTTCGTGCATCAGTGGACTCAAGGCGATTTGTACAGATTTTAAAGCGGCGAATGAAGGTGTGCCAAAAATGTCTATGTAAATACGTTAAATGCAACAGTTTTCCAATTTCCAATTATTAGAAAAAACCCCATTATAGACACTTGTTTGTCTTCCTACGACAGAAAGAGCCAACAATCCCCATAATCACGATGAATGAGGAGAGCGGAGATCCTGTCGGACCATTTATAACCGTGGTCTCCGTTGACGGTGGATTACGGTGTGGGAATAAATTGACGGTTATAACACCCACTGAGATAGCTGATTGTGGCAAAAAAGGGAATAATTCCAATAACAGCAACAGCGAGACTGACCAGCAGCCAAAAAATGTTTTGAAACAAGGCAACCACAAAGGGAAAGTTAGTGCGATTCCTACTTTGGTAGGAGTGGATAGGAAACCAACTAACAATGGAATTTCCTCGAATGGCAGCAACACTGTCAATGACAATGTCACAGGAGGGACGGCATATGTTACCGTTGTTTCATTGGCAGAACAGGAAGAAGGGATTGAAAGGGCTTCATCAATTCAGAAAGGAATAAAATCCGGGATTCCGGTGAAATCCGTCAAAAATCATATTAACACCAAGTCCATTGTGCAACTTGAGAATAAATCACACAATGGTCCTACCCAGCTACGGCCTGTCTGTGGACAAGAAGAACAAATTATTACCATCAGTAACAAAGTGAAGGGACACGGACGAAATTCATCTTACACGGAAATCTCTTCAAAGGATGAAAATGAAAATTGGCAAAGTAACAAAGATGTCGAAATCCCAACCAATGTTATTGAGCAGATTACTGTTTTACGGTTACCAGGTAAGACCACCTTCTGACCAAAGTGCGAATGTTTTATTGCGAAGAAAGTCGTCAATTTGTATTTTGTGTTAATTTTTGCTTATTTTTATATTTTTTGATTAGGAGAGAAACTAGGTTTTGGCCTTCGCTTTGAAGGGGGAGTGTCCAATCCCTTGGATAAAGTGAGACATTTATTTATTCAATCTTGTGCCTTTGACAGTCCATCCATTAAGGCAAAGACCTCATGGGGTCAACTGGGTGAAGGAGACGAAATAATTGAAATCGAAAATGTCCTCGTAACCAGCATGACCCGAAGTGAGACCATTCACTGTTTAAAGGAATCCTCTGTCGCCGTCCGACTCCTCATCTCCCACATTTACACGGGTGAAGAACTCTCCCTTCTTGAAGCGCAGAGAGAAATTGCTCTTCAGAAACTGAAAGCCGCTTCTATTAATAATAAGATGACCAAAAGTCACCTCAACCAAAATAAGGCAGAAGGAGAAATTCAACTCGAAATTAAAAATGGATCTGAATTAAAAGAGATGAAGAAGAAAAATAAAAAGGAGGATGCTATTAATAACACAGCTAATGACTCTTGTAAATCTCATCATGTTGCTCATGGCCTTAATCAGCAAATCACGAGCAGAAGTGTAGAAACAATATCACTAACATCATTATCATCATCTACAACTCTACATTCCACTTCAACAAGTAACAGCTATTCCAAAATCCCACTATCAAAATCTTTGCGTTTGAATTCCTCAAGTTATTGCAACAGCAATCCTTCCAATTCCAATAATCTCGATAATGCCCACAATCAGAATCACAATGAAGGAGGCTCTCACGAGGAACAATCAGAAAACAGTATTGTTTACGACCATAATGAGAATGAGATTGAACAAGGTCTTGTTCTAGCGTCGATTAAAGGAGACCACGAAAAAGATGATGAAGGGCAACAAGATGAGCTACATCATGGACTCATGCGATTAAAACCCCCCACGGGCTTTGCAGATGAACTATTGCCTCAACCTCAATCCTATCAGTCGCCTATCTCATTTGAGAGTTGCAAAATGACAAGGAATGTCCAACAATCCTTGCTTCATTCTAATAAAAGTTTCAATTTCTCTCAATTACATCAACAACAATCTTTGCTACCCTGTGAGCCTCAATTTTATCACAATGCCATCAGTCCCACACAGAGTCAAAGAAACAGCTCAATGTCTCTGGAAAGCTTTGGCTCAGATGAGGGAACGGGAAGCTCTCGAAGCACCGTTGTGTCAAGATTATCCATGACTTCCTCTATCACCTCAATGTCTGCAATTAGTGGCGGTGGTGGTGGTAGTAGCATTGGTCACAGCGACAATTTAATGGGTAGTGGATCATCTCCAATCTGCAACAATAGTGGTAGTGGACCTCACCATCATGTCCTTTTGGCAAAGAGAAAAAGTAGCTTGGGCTCACTAAACGCATGCCTCGAGGGGGTGGCGGTGGGATTAGATTGTGAAAAAGAAAATAATTTTCAAAATGAAAATTTTCCTCAGACCCCATTCACCAACACCTTGTCAGAGACATTACATTCACAAACTGGGATCGGCAGTGGAATTGGTCACTTTTCTTCTGATTCAACAACTTTATCCCAATCTGACGAGATCCCGTTAGCACCGCCGTTGCATTTCCAAGACGGACGAGTTGGAGTTGCTCCTACCCTAGAGGATCAAAAAAGTCTGTGTGAAATGCAAAGAGGAAAGTCAGCTTGTTCTGCTGACTTTAATTCACAAAAAAGAGGCGAGATCATCATTGAGAATGCAAATTCGGCTGGTGGAAAAGTAAACTACAGCCACAACTCCAAATCCCATCACCATCAAGAATCTCATTCATATTCGTATCTAACTGGGCAACAACTAGCCTCGTCCAAAGCGCAACCTGCAGTTGTTGGACGAAATGGTGTTAGTGATGCAAAGATGCTATCAAACAATTCACATTCAAACGTGGTCAACTCGACTTTAGCGGCCACATTTGCATCCGGCGAAAATAAATCAAAGGATGACCAAGAAACGGCTAGTGTAGCTCCGACCCATGCCTGTGGAAATAATGGCATTGATATGAATATGAGCTCTGCAGTTGGTAAAGCTATTTCAGCTAATTGGGAACAGAAAGGGATTTTAGATTATGATGAAGATGATGATTTGGCACTTTTAGCGGAAGAGCTTGGACTTGACCAAGAGGACGAAGATTTGTTTAATTCCTTGGTGGCAGAAATTGATGAGATTAGCGGCGCCCAGGTTGGGAATTTGACTCGTGGAGGAGTCAGTGGTGGGGATGTCAATAATCAGAGTTGGACTGATGAAAAGAGAAGTGATGTTGATGAGCTCATTCAACAGTCGCAAAAATTGAATGGGATGGACGAACTAGGATTCACGGGAGGAGGACGAGAAATCAGAAACCAAAGTCAAAAAGAGCAACTTATTTGGCCCACTTCTCCTTCTGCTATGAAAAGGAAGGGGAGGCCGAGTGGTCAGCCAAGGGATGCCATGTAAGTCCGGTTTTGCACTGTAATAACATTTTTATAATTTGGCTCAGTTCTCAGTGGCTACAACAATGAGTCATGCTAGAAATTGGAGGTGTTCTGTTGGCTACTACTTACAAATTTACATTTTAATACAAGTAAAGAAGATTGTTGGGAAGATCTGTTACGCACTATCATCATAATTTATTGGGTATAAACAACAAAGCTCCTGTCAAAAGAGTGGTATATGAAAATGCCAATTTAAATTATAGTTTTTGCATGCATGAGAAAAACTCGCATTCCATCACCAAAGGCCAATTGATTTATCAGAGTGTATGTATACTCAAAACAGGTATGCGAACACTTTTCTACTTGCTTCCTTGCAGTAATGATTATATTATTTGCTCCAAATATGGCACCCCAAATTTGATACTTTTAACAATTTTTATATTAATGAATCAAACAACAGCTTGCAGGCGACTATAAAATTTTTAAAAGAAAACTTTCCAATAGTATAGGTGCTAGAATCGCATTGATTTCTTTCTGTCATTGTAATTCAACAACCCAATCGAATGTAAATGTCATCTATGGATTAATAGAAGCAAATTGGAGCTAGGACGGAGGAAAATAAAATAAAATAATAAAAGTGGGACTTAGCGGTTGTAAAAATATAATTTGAAGTCCAATAACAACAGCCGATAAGTAAGTGCAGTATTTCGTGCTGCAATGCAATGGCTTCATATAGGTGAAGGTGTAAATAATAGTGATGCCGATATATTTGTAATTTTACAACTTGAAGAGTCGATTTACCACACTTGATAAATCACAGATACGAATAAGAAGAATTGCAACTCATAGAATTCTAGGTCAAAAGAGGCATTCTTGAAGTTTCAATTTCACTACTTTACTTTATTATTAGCATTAATTAATGGCTTGCATTAATTTGTGAAAACTCGAAACTGTCAGCTGTGAAATTTTAATTATTGTGACTGTCATGTATGCACTTTTTTTATGTGACATGTTAAACAGGAGATTTTACAACTAATCCTTAATTATTTCGTTCCTAGTATTTTTAATTGAATGTTTTATGACTTTGCAAGATAGAATTTGAAGGCATAAAATAAATGTAGAAATACAGTGAAAGAGCATGTATGACTATTTGAGTGACAGTTTTACAAGACTTGCATATTTATACAGATATCTGTACATTCTAGTTTCAGGGATGACGGATCTTTTATGCTAAGCAAGTAAAAGTATTCAGAATCGAAACACAAAAACCTGCAATTTATCATCGATTTGGCACACTTTATTCGGCAAACTTTACGCACATTATACGCACCCAACTACTTGCATAAAGTAATGTCGGTATTGCGTGCCAAATCTACCGACTCGTTTTTTAAGTGTTGCAGAAAACAGAGGCATGAAAGTGGTTGTCTTGTTTTGAATTATTAATTAATTTATGTCCTGTCATCATCCATCATTTTAATAGGATTTTAGCTATATGCCTGTCGCTGGTACCTCTTGCATGCAAAAGAGTACTGGATTAAAAACTAAACTAGATTAGTTTTTAACAGTTTTTAAGCTACGGTGCGTAATTAAGGCACGCTAATTAACTCTGGTACAAATTCCTATCGTATAGTATTTTCATTATTGCACTCTGAACTTATTTGGGGGTCGTAATTTCAAATAACTGAATCTAAGTAGTACTTCCAAAAACTTATTTGCCTAAACAGAATAAGATTTTCTGTATAGAAAAAAATAGTTGTTAAAAAAGTGTACAATGAGATTTTTATTTAGTGTGAGATGAAAAACATTTATTCCAAACAAAATTAGCAAGAGCCCTCTCACCGTTTGGAGACGAATGTAAAATTCATACGGCTTGCATTTATGCTGAATAAAGAAGTCGAATGTCTGCATGGTTCGACTAATACCGGTTTAGAAAGTTGATATACTCTCCACCAGGTTGCATTTGCTGTCCTATTTTGTTTCCCCCAGCATTCTCTTTTGTGAATTTTATTTTGCATGCATACTTGTCTTGTTTGCAAATCTTCGTCTTTTTGGTCACTCATTATTTTTAGCTTATAATTTTTTTAATGGTCCTCTACTTGTCAAAGACCAAAATAATAAAGATCGAACTGCGTATTATTATGGTTTCAAAAATGTAATTTTTTATTCTTTTTATTTTATCTTTTACTGCTGAATTATAGCAGTTCAAATAATTTGACAATGTCTCATAATGGTGTCAAAAACTCACATTTGTAAAAATAAAATAAGTAACATCAATCCTTACGTGCTAACTTCCTACAGTACCGTGTGTTGTAACAGTACAACAAAACAGTTGACTTATTGAGCTCACGATGTTAAAACCTTTTTGACGCATTGCGTAAAGCAAATAACTTTTAGTTAGACAGCAATTAAAACAAATGAAGGGATATCTTGACAACAGAATGATAAATTGGCTCTTCCATTAAACAATGATTAGCAGGAATTTTCTTAACCAAGTTGGTAATTAAAAGCTTAATTGGATTGTTAAGTTCATACCCATAACCGTGACCATAATACAATTTCGCTAAGCTAAAACGTCAAGTTTTTCATTGACAAAGGAGTTATGCCACACATCGAACTGAATGACCCGTTTGTGAAGTACGACCATCGAGTGTTTAAAAAAGGTGTAAATATTAAATAATGAAGTAATCGTATTAGTTTTACTGTCAACCCTTGTTCTAACAGTTGTCTTTCCTTATATTGCAATAATTTGACATACTTTCACTTAACTGGATTATTGGATTAATAAAATGAAGAGCTGTATAAGGAATTTAGATAATTTGTCGTAGACAACTTCAATTTTAAACGCATTACTTGCACATACACACCTTTAATTGTTGCCGTCACAAATAACTTTAATATAAAATTGCATGGAAATGTGTTGGCTGATATGAAAGTGGATGTTTCTGCCACATAATTTCATGATACCTATATATTAATCAGCACTTCCTCGATCCAAATAACAACACCGTGTTCTGAGAGTTACTTGTTATGTACTTTTTTTGGTTTCTAATTTCATTGCAGCCGTTTTGACATTTCTTGATGTACGTACAGTCTTTAACAAAGATCTTCTAAATAGCGAAACACAACGGATTTGGTTTTCTTATTCAAAATAGTCACTTTAAAACAAAAGGTTAAGCATTTGTCATCTGTTCAACTATTTAGTAAATGCATGCCATGAAGTTATTTAACGTGACATAAACAACCAAACTGTTTGTTTTTCTTCCCACGTAATTATTTGTTTGATGCTCTGGGAAATGTTTCGCGGAATTGTATTTAGGAACGAAATGAATGAAGGTGTTAATGTTTATTTTGTGGGTAAATTCGTGCCAATTTGTTAAATACTGAGTTAATTATGTTTGTTTTCTCATTAATTCGCAGATCTTCTATAAACAACAACATCAACGAAAAGTTAAGACAAAAGGTTGCAAGCTGCTGTAACACTGTGGAGGCTACTGCTGCTGAGATTGTCGAAGATGCAAATAAAGCAGTAAATGAGTCCAATAGAAAAAGCCTCTTCAAGAACAAAGATTCTTGGATTGAATCTGAATTGGAAGTTTCAAATAACGGGAATTTCATTCTCTCTTCCAACAAAGACCGTTTGTTTGCACCTTTTTCAAAAGTCGTTGAACCAATTAATGGCCAAATAATGATGACTATGAAGAAAAATCAAGACACAGAAGAACAAATAAAGTCACTTAAAAGGCATAAGAAAGAAATCCGTTTTCAGGAAGATGGCAACACCTACTCAAGTAAGTTACTGATATTTATATTTTATTTAGCAGTTCTGACTAACGCTATCGGCAAAGGAATACTTGGGATTTCATTTTTTAATGTTAAAAAAGTCATAAACTATTAAAGCTACCGTTTGAAACGTATTCTGAATATCTGTATTTCATTAGCTTCCAGAAATTTCTTTGTGCCACTGCTCGTTTTTTAAGCTTGAGCATTTAAGTCAAGTGGGTGGTCACTTAGGTGGTTCTTCGTAGATATAATTTTTAGAATACAATATGCATTCGACTCATTCTTGCCTTACTGCCTTAGTATAAATCTATGCATATATTTTGTTTTAAACTCAAGAAAAATTGGCATTTATTTATGCGACAAATGAAACAAAAAACGTGTAAATTTCAAAATTCTTTACACCTTTATGCAAGTTTGATGTCAAAATTTTGTATGCATTTATAAACCATATATTTTAAAATGGATACACTTTGCATTAGTATCACAAGTACATGAACCACCCCTTTCTTTTCTTTCATCTTCAACTAACCACTGAATAAGAAGCCATATCATAAAATTTTT
>JAAXNX010001749.1:0-16316 GCA_036491905.1 Folsomia manolachei | reverse complement strand
CCATCTATTTTTGTACCATTTGTTACAATTCCCGTAACCAGCAATCTTATTCGCCTGATTTGCAATGTCCAGCTTCAACTCAACTCAACGGCAAACCACTAATAAACGACGAAAGTAAAATTAAAGAATTCCAAAACATTCAAGATCCCCAAACTCCATCAACAAGGACGAACTCTAGTTGCAGTATTTTAATTGAGACTGATGGAAACCCATTAATTATTAGCAGTGAACATCTCCAAGGGCATAACGACGAATGTTCCGATATTCACATTGATTCAGGTAATTTAAAATTTATGCATTTTTGAAAAGCTCGTAATTTGTTAAATGTTCATAAGCAGTTACTCGTATTGAAACCGAAAAAAGTGGTGGGCACCTAACACAGGAAAGTGACGAAAACCAACTTCTTTACGAAACAGATTATACCGAGAACCAGCCTGGAACGTGTCAACCAGATGCTGTAACTTGACTTGAAAGAAATACAAATTAAATTTTTAGGCGTTTACTAAACACTGTTTAGGAAGTAAAACGACAACAATTAGCTGAAGCCGCGGAAAGACGTCAAAAACGTCAAGAACGTCCCAGCTTAAAAGATTCCGCGGCAGCGAGACGGACTCAGAAACGGGAGATGGAAATGGAACGTTTGGAAAAGGAGGCCCGCTTGAAAGGTGACAATGGTTCTGGAGGCCTTAAGGTTCAATACTTTAACAAAATTTGCTCCATAGTTCCGTTTTTGGCTATTAATTACATTTCAATTTTTTAGTGGCAAATGTACTAAATGAAGTCGGAAAATGCTGCCAAAGAAGAAATATTCTTCAAATAAATTTTTCAAAATGTGAGAAAAATCCTTAACACCCCCATCATTTATTTACCCAGTCGTGGTAAAAATTTGGAATCGATATCTCTTATAGTTTGGTCGGAAAATATGAGGACAGACGGCCGCAACGGTTACATAAGCACTTCACCTCTGGCTCGGGCTAAAAACTAAAAGCTTTATTTACAACACGGGGTTGGAAAGTTGAAAAAAATGGGAATATTTATTTTATAGCAAAGGCATCAATGACATTTACTGAAGTTATGGTGAAACAGTGGAGAAACAGTGTTTTAAATGCATATTAATTTAGCAACTATGCAAAAAATTAACTCCCGGAAACTCCACAATCCGGGCAAGCATTATTCCCGACCAATTTTCCATTTTGCGTAAAACGCCACAAAGTTTTTAAGCTCTTTTCCCTTGGCAAATGACCCTTCGCCGCGTTTACTTTTTTCATTACATTAGCTCGCAAATTGGCCAGAGTGACTTCATAATATTGTTGGTTGTCGTCCTGCTCTTGTAATTTTGCCAATCCAACGAATTTCTCGAGTTGTAGTGATTTCAGTCTCTGGAACAATAGTGGAGAAACAGTGTTTTAAATGCATATTAATTTAGCAACTATGCAAAAAATTAACTCCCGGAAACTCCACAATCCGGGCAAGCATTATTCCCGACCAATTTTTCATTTTGCGTAAAACGCCACAAAGTTTTTAAGCTCTTTTCACTTGGCAAATGACCCTTCTCCTCATCTACTTTTTTCATTACACTAGCTCGAAAATTGGCCAGAGTGACTTCATAATATTGTTGGTTGTCGTCCTGCTCTTGTAATTTTGCCAATCCAACGAATTTCTCGAGTTGTAGTGATTTCAGTCTCTGGAACAAATCCTCCACAAAAAGTGAGCAGGATTATCCTCAACTCGGTCGCTGGTCTCAAATTCATAAGGACTCAAATCCCCATCGGGTGAAAAATACCAGGAAGTTGGGACAATGTAAGGTTTTGGAGATATTTCAAATTCCTCCCAGTTTGACGGCGGATAGACTGTTTTGCCTAGTTGGAAATTTATACTAGTGAATAATTAGTTAATTATAAACTTAACACAATATTACCCTCAATTTTCCATGGGAGTGCAACACTCCCGTTTCCATCCGGGTTCGGAGTTTCCACAAGAATTTCATCTCCACTCAGATGGAAGTGGGTGTGCACAAGGACCAGTCCGTACTTGTCCCATTGACCATGTCTTTTGAAGGGTTGCCAAAGATGTTGTAATATTTCAGAACCATTTCTTCTAAACCAAGGTGCTGCTTCGAGATGAAAATCCGGCAAGGATTGGTACCCCACGGAATTGTAGGACTCGGTTAAAGTGCTCATATTATACTTGGGATTGTAAGAGTTCAAAAAATTTGATGCACCATGCAACGGTTACAACAAGCTTCTGTTAAAAAAAACATTTGTGCAGGATAGTCATGGCAGAGCATGAAGTAAAAAATAAGTTTATTTTGTTGTATCTAAGAAGGAAGTTGGATTGGAAATGTTTAACTTGGATTCTCAAATTTGCATAAATGTCCACATAGTACGTTGACCCTTCAAATTTTGTTTACCTGAATTATGGTGCAATAGAAATATTAGTGTTTACAACAAACAAACATGTATAATAAACATTCAAGTGTTATTATTTGCTAGTCTATTGATGCACCGAAGTAACTCGTAAATAAGGAAATAAACTCTTTAGCAGCAAATATTTAATTCTTAGAAAAATATTGAATGGATTGAAAAGTGGACAACAAATAAACGGTTAAAAATCGAAATATGTTGTAGGCTGAAATTTTATTGGCTCTTTTCTTTCAAATAGAAAATATTCAGCGTATCCGTGTATGGTTTTTTTGTTTGTATTGACTTTTATCCGAAAGCTTGAATTGTCCAAACATGACCTCTCAACACCAAATTTATGTAACATTTGTGTTTTTCTGCTGTGCAAAGATTCTAAAATATATACAGCAAACTGTTTGCGTATTACAAAAAACAATTTGCAAGGAAGATTGATTGATATTTACTCTTATACAATCATCTGGCAAAAAGTATTTCCTAGGAAGGACTGTGGATTGTTTGAGTTTGTAAAATCTACATAGTACAATATGACTGTCCATCACAAGGAAATATAGTTTGCAAAATTGCAAGTTTGCATAACCGATAAGAAGCATGCAAGTATTTCAACAATAAGCAATGATTACAATAATTTGTGTTTATTTCTTTTCTACATGCTGCAGAACTTTATTTCTATACATTTCAATAATTAAATAAAAAACAATCAAGAATATAACCGATTTAATAAAATAAAAACGACTTAAATCATGTCCCTTTCGGGATACTAATAATATAACAACTAATTCATCGGAACTTTTTGCTATAAGCTGCTCCTACTTACAAGCCTAACTTCATTTTTAATCTAATATCTAAATCTTATTTTTGACAAGCTTACCAACAAGCGGACCCACAAAACAAACCCGTTTCAACCTATCCCAAATCCTGTTCTTATTGCCATGACAACCCTTACAACATTTCCTTTTCCTTGCCTCCATTTCCATAATCAACTTCTTTAATTCTTCCCTCGTAAAATTTGTCTCTGGATGATTTTCCGCAAGAATTGACTCATACTTCTTAAAAACTTCACACAACTGGGCAATCCCCTCCTTCATCCTGCCCAGATGAAAAACACACTTCGCCAGTAATGCCTTTGTCATAAGTGCCTGAACCAGATCTTCTCCATGCACCCAATTTTTCAATACCTTTTCAAAAAGATCCCGCGCCTCACCATACTGACCCAAGGCGTAGCTACAGTACCCAATATTATGAAGGGATACTAACGTCCTCATATGTGTAGGCCCTAAATTTGTAACCCTCCACTCATAAACTTCTTCGTTAACTGCTTTGGCCACCTCATATTTTTTCATGGCACACAAAATATTACCCAAAACATGCTTCGTATCCATCGTGGAACTATGCCGACTCCCTTGAACAACAAGTTGGGAATTCATTGTATTCTTTGCCCATTTTAGAGCTGACTCGGGATTCTTCAACCGTTCATAAACGGATGCAATATACATCCCCGTTTCTAATGTGGAACGATGTTCCTTCCCCAATGTTTCGTACTGACGGTCGTAAATCCTAAGATAGCATTCTAGTGCCTGTGTATATCTACCATTGTTTTTCAATGCTATCCCTTCTCGGCGACCCATTTCCATACAATTGTAGTCTACCTTTCCTAAAACCTTTTCTAAAACGTCGTAGCTTGTCTTTGCAAATTGTAGCGAGTCCTGAACCATGGAAAGTTGTGCCATTCTATCAAATATTTTAATTGCAACCGTTGGAAACGCCGCCACTATAGACTCATCCTCACAAGTGTGCTTCCACACCTCAAGAATTTGCATTATACTTTTTTCATCGCACTCTAAAATCTCAACCCCTTCCCAAAAAGAGCAAAGGTTAGATTGACACTTGCAATTAAAACCACAATTAGTAAATGCTTCCGAAACCTTTTCTGCCGGAAGATGGCGTACCCTTTCTCTCGCAATTTGTTGAACTACACGATGAATTGAAATGATATCACCGGATTTCTGAATTAGAGAGAATTGATACAGTAAATGAATTCCTGCCTCGACTCGAAAACCTTCGAAATCCTCGTGAAATGAGGAGACAAGGAAAGTTTTTAGTAGAAGGGGTGCAATGCCTTCAGGATTAATAAATGCTAACATTTCTAAAATATGAAGGGCATCTCGCCCAGTATCTCCATACCTCTGTTCAATCCTAGCTATGGTCATGTTCCAAACAGTAAGGACTGTTTCCTGGTACTCAACTAATTTCGGGAGTTGTCCCAAAGTTTCCGTACCACGGGACTTGTACTCTTCTAGAAAAGTACTAATTCCATATAAGTTATCTTTCATGGACTTTTCCATCTTAATGTAAGCAATGGCCTGTTTTAGAGCTAAAGGATAATTTTCCAAGATACCACACAACTCCTGAATCTCACCACTCCGCCCATCAGGCAAAGATTGACCAACGAGTCTAATAGAATCCGACGGCTTTAACCCGACCAGATGAATTTTGTTGTTTTCCTCTCCATTCAAAACATCTCGCTTTCTTGCCGTTGCGACAATGAAGGTTTTCAGGTATTTCATGCACTTCTCCATGAGTTTAAACATTCCTTCATCTACTTCATCCAAATTATCTAGGACAATAATCCAATGCTTGGCAGAAGAATGATGCTTTTCCAAATACCCCACAACATCCCGCAAAATGTCCAGAGGTGCTCTATGTTTTGAGGTGGTATCAGTTATGGGAATTTTGAAACATTTACCAATTTCATGAATTGATTTTTGCAACGTTTGGCTAGTTTCGGCATTAATCCAAAATACTATCGCGGGGTTGTCGAGCCGATAAAAGAAACTTTTGACAAGCTCCGTTTTTCCAACGCCGCCAATCCCTACTGATTAAGAATAATTGTTGTTTGGATGCCAGAGCGGAATGGAGTTGCTTCAATTCCTTTTCCCTTCCCACGAATCCTTTTGAGGGTCGTGGTTCTGGAACCCAAGTTATTGTGGGTAATTTAGGTATTTCAGGTAATGCACCATTTCCTTGGGAAGCAATGATCCAGTCAGATTGAAATTGCTTTAGCAGCAGTTCTAGAATTGTTAAGCAATTAGTCACTTATACGTAATTTACCTTTTGTGATTTACTCCTAACCTGATGCGTATTGGAAATCTGCTGAACTCAAAATATTTGCAAGTTGTCCCACTGTTCGGCCATGTTCTTGGTTCTTTCCCACCCAAACTCTTATCAAGTTGAGCAATTTGTCGGAGAGTTTTTGTTGCCAAATAATCTCTGACGCTGAAATATTTAGCGTACCTTGTAAACAGGATAAATTGCCAATCAAGTAGTCGTCCTTGCAAAGAACTTTAGTAACTTCAAAGGCCGAAATGTGCGACATGATTTTCAATTTGGAGACAAAAACCAAATAATTGTCCACATCCGGGCCTGCCTGAATTGTGAATGATTCATGGGAAAGAGGAAGTCGTCGGCTTTTATATTAATTGCTATCCGTCATTCAAAGAATATGGTGTTGAGTCGTAAAGTCAATGATGTTTATTTGTCAAGTTCATTGACAGATTTGAAGTTATTAAACAAAGTCCATAAATCCTTGTGTCATTGCAATCGTAAATGTTGTGCGTTAACAACAAAAACAGTTTCCTGGACAAGTCCAATTACAGATTGGATCATTGGAAAATGAAATCTGATTTATGCACCTAATCTTATTTACATACGTTCTGGAGTTGATGTTTGTTTATACTTCTTTAAGAGCAGGATAATGTTTAACTTAAGTAAACATTTCGGCGTTATTCAAAAGCAAAGTTAGCTGTTAATTTGAGCAAAACAAGAATTGAAGGAAACTTCTTTTTGAGCCATTAAATTGAAGCAGTTTTAGTACTGTATTGATTTTTACTGATTTTTGTTTTTTATCAGAATACAAAAGTGCATTAGATTAGAACTGCCGTGATCATGTTTGGTGTTTTCATGTATAAGCTAGGTTGACGGCGTGAAATGGTTAAACACCAAGTTTACAAAATATTCAGATGTAATTAGCACAGACAGCTTCAACATTAGCTGGATATATTACCGAAGAATATATCAGTACATGACAATCTGATCTAAAAGCAAATTACTCTGATAATGTTTTCGCAAATATAAATTGTCAACCTCATTTTACTCCAATCATCCAGCTGATTTATAAACAAATACAAAAGTGGTAATAATTAGGTGAGAAATTAGTAGTTTGTCACAAACATTAAACATGACAACATTTCAAATAATCTGTTTTATAGTCTTAGTCATTTTAATAATGACAGTTTTCTATTTTTGTGCAACTTGTTATAATTTTACTACCAAACAATTTTACTCCTCTGATTTACAACACACGGATTCCACGGGAAAAGCTAAAAATATACGGAAATCAAGACACTATAATTAAGGAACTGAAGGAAACTAATGATCCCCTTATTCAAACCGCACTACCAAGGAGTGACTCTAGTTGCAGTATTTTAATCGTAGATGATGATCACTCAACAGTGGACGGATATTCCGATCGTCAGCACTCCATTATTGACGGCCACCTTCAAAACTCTATTGGCGACGTGCTTGAAGGAAAAACTGACTCCGTGGAAACAAGGCAGGAAAGCTGCGGCGTAAACGACTTGTATGATTCAGAGGAATTAACCCAAATTCATCAAGAAGAAATGCAAGAAGATGCAGATTTAAAGGGTTACTATAGTTCTGTGGAAGTCAAGGTACGGTATTGTTTGAAAAATCATTTTAAAAGTACAAATTAATGTCAATAATTTCAATTAACTATTTATGCAGTGGCAGATGTACTAGTTGGTGTTGAAATTTAGCGACAGTCAAAATATGCTGCAAAATTGACATGAACCCGTCTGTATTGACTACGACTGGAAACTCTCAAAATGTCAAGACAGTCAATATTTCTGCCTTATTGTTTACATGAAGTTATTTTATTAGTTCAAACAATAAATAATTGACCTCCTTCATTCAAAGACAACCCCTAACAGTTAATACATTCCCACTCCACCTTCCCATCCTTAAATCCAGACTTGGCGTAGGTATTTGCATCAAAATCCAGGAGATACCCGGAAGGCTTGGCATTTTTTGTGCAGCATCCATCGCAATCATCATCCCCACAAGTGTCACAAACCAAGACATCAATTGACTTCCCGTTTTGGGTGACTCTCAACTTTTTATTCTTATATTTGTTTATGCTTTCCTTAGATGAGAAGAATGACACAATATTCGTCTTCACAACTTCATCATGGCTCATATGCTTACAGAAGGCGAAGTCTCCTTGATACTTGCAGCCGGAGTAGTCATCACACTCGTCTTGTCCACAATATTTCTTCTCCGCAGCCGTGTAGGTTATCCCACTGCTTTTACAGCAGGGTGGGTAAGAGCAGTAGCGGGTGAGTTGTCCTAATTTTAAGGAATAAAGAGTTAAGTTCAGTTTATGACAAAAGAATTAAAATTAGAATACCTGATTTTTTTGCTGCACTACATCTTCCCAAAAATGAGAATACAATACCGAGGAGGAACAAGTGTAAAACACAGTGTTTCTGCATGATTAAATTTATTTGTGCAATGAACCAGTGATTATCGTAGAATGAGTCAAAGCTCGTTTGCTCTTCCTATTTATTTTCCAGATTTCCAGGTTATTGACAACCAATTTACAAATTTTATGTGTGCAAAACACATTTTGCAGAATAATGGAGTTGGCAACAGGTAACTTTATTTGCTGCCACAGCCATACGAGCCGTCTGCTGAATTAATTTTTTGGGAAAAACAACAGGAAATTGTGTCTGCCAAAATAAAAGGAATTGTGGTTTGTGTGGTTGTTTGGCAGTATCTGTTTTTACACTTTATTGAAAGTTTATGCATTAGTCGTGCTTATTGACGTGAGCACACATCCAATTATCCATTTTTTAATTCAATGCTGAACTACATCCGTATTGGTGTCTCATGATTAATGCAGTACATTATTGTATTCCTTAAAATGCAGCAATTTTCCACGTCTATAACAGAACAGATCTCACCAAATTATTGAACCAATAAAATCATAAAAATAATAGATCCGGACGGCATAAAACACGGCTTTGTTTAATTTAATTCAATTTAAGTAATCGAGAACTAATCTGCATGGAAATAGCCGGTAATGATGCCGAGGACGACTACAATTTGTGTTCAAATTATTCAACCTTGCCCTAGTTCTGTCTACTTGGTGCTTTGGTCTTTAAAAACCGGCAATCGTGCATTTTTTTGATAATTGTATTTAATTTATATGGCAATCTAATAATTGATTCCCTGACTGAATCGCAATTACACGGAATATTCGTAGATAATTCGGTCAAATTACTGTAAAACGCGATTGTATATAAACCTAAAAATCTTCTGCTCATTATTCAGCAAACGTCAAAATCAATTCGTCAAACAATCATCTTAGATTTTTTTACTCAAATAAATATAAAACTGCAACAAATAAAATGCATTCGCGACATAAAATACATGGAAAGAAATCTAAGGAAGTTTCCATGGTTCAAAAACTATACTTTGACCACTATCCCTTTGTCTATAAATCCGTTCTTCAGTGGATCATTAAAAACGGGGTTTTATGCCTGGAACGAGTTTCTTATCCCGATAAACGTATAGACTCCGTCACTAAGATACTCCCTTTAATGACTACCACCAATTTTACTGTGTTTTGCATCTGTAGTCTCTTCTACTTATCCCAAGAACAGGACATTATTCTATGGAAGGACGTCCGTTACTGGCTTTGGTTCTTCTTGGGTGCATCCTCTCTCATGGAGGCATTCATTTACTACGGCCTCGGATTTGGAAGCCAGTCACAATCCGTTGTCCCCGTATTAAACGAAGCCATTGATTTGGTCAATGAAATGCACAAGAGTAAGTAAATACTTTTATATACTGGAAATAAATTTATTTATGTATTTTTTTGTAATTTCAGCCTCAAAACGAATCAAATTCCAATCGATCCCATCCACTCACGGCTTGAAAACTATGTTTGCGTTTTTACAAATTTTAACGGTCCTTGCATATTTTGGCACACCATTTGTCGTGGCGCTGGGAATGCTTCTTGACTTAGAACCGCTTACATACATCCTGGGTCCTTGATTCCCTGACTGAATCGCAATTACACGGAATATTCGTAGATAATTCGGTCAAATTACTGTAAAACGCGATTGTATATAAACCTAAAAATCTTCTGCTCATTATTCAGCAAACGTCAAATCAATTCGTCAAACATTCATCTTAGATTTTTTTACTCAAATAAATTTTACAAATTTTAACGGTCCTTGCATATTTTGGCACACCATTTGTCGTGGCGCTGGGAATGCTTCTTGACTTAGAACCGCTTACATACATCCTGGGTCCTCCTTCCTTCCTACCTCCACTGCTTCGTTGGCTCGTCATATATCTTTTGACCCTATTTGAGGCGTACGAAATGGGGAGAATGTTCCTATTTGCGTCATCTATTCTGATTTACCTCTTTCAAATAGTCGCTTCTGGAATGAATTTGGCCAAATCCTTTACAATCACGAAAGGCAATGCATTCTACATTCTAAAGTATGTGAAATGGTATAAAATGACGCAGATTGAGGTCGCCACAATGCAGCCTCTTCTAGTTCGAGGGGTTCTATTCCTCCTGGTCGGTATTATGTTGGGAATCATTATAATTGTTTATGTTATCATCCGCCTCCGCAAAGTTCTAAGTAATGGAATTGTTTTCCTGTTTGTGGTTGGTCTGCTCATTATCTGCTCGGTGAGTAAGGTGATTTGGGATTTTGCTGCAGAAGTTTACGGCCAAGCGGAGAGTTTATTGAAAAAGTTGGCTAGTGCCGAGGCAATCTGTTCCTTTAGCTCGGAATGGGACAGAAATGCGATGGTAAGAGCGGATGCCTTGGAAATGTTGCCACTGGTGGGGTTACACCAATATAAAATGGCGAGAATGAAGAAAGTTTATTCCAGAATGGTGATGGCAATGAAACCAATCGGTATTCCACTGGGATTTGCGAGTACAACTTTCTTCTTGGCGACAAGAAGTACGAAGACGGAGAGTTACAAGTTTCTTGCGGATTGGACGCTTAATGTTCTCCTGCTTTATCGATGAGAAGATAAGGACAATTGTGTATTCCATGAATTTGTTGTAGTTAGCGACATCACTAAATCTGACCAATGATGGTAGCAGCATAATTTAAACCTACACAATTATTACGGTTGACTCAAAAGCGATCACAAAAGCGAACTGAGAACGAAAAAGCCAGACGATGTCCAAGTGGAAAATTTGGTTCAGTCAAAATATTGAAAATTTAAAAAAATCCCTGAATCCAATAAAATATTTGTCATTTATTAATTCGTTGTTTGAAATTTGAACTGAGAAATAAATTACGAGAGACTGCTTTTTTATTGGTTAAATTGAATAAATATTGGTGGAACCATTCTAAATTGTTACGTACTGTATTTTTATCGTTCTAAGCAAGATTTGAATTAATCTACACAAAGTCCTTTTTTCGTTTTTTTCAGAGGTAAATCTGAGATTATCAAGTCATTATTTTGTATTAACAGTGGTGTGATTAACTCTAATTTAATCAGAGTCATTCCTGAAAAAAGGTCAAAATCTTTTGTGGTATGTTCCATACTGCGTCTGAAATATTTAGTTCGCAGAATCCTAATAAAAGTTTCTTTAACTGTACGTAAGTAAGAAGGAATAAACTCTTTATTATGTTGGTATTATTTGGGAAATTTGCATTCGTCCTTCCATATTTAGAACTTAAACAGAAATAAGTAAGGATGTGGTTATTACGACCACAGTTTTCATTTAGCACAGAATTCTGGATATTTTCCTTTCAAGTAATTTCTAAAAGAGGAAATTTCATTCATTCATCCATTTCTCTACAATAAACATTCCTTAACATATTATTTATCACACTAAAAAAGTTGAAGTTTTCAAAGGAGTGTTTTTTTCGTCTTAACATTTATAGAATTTTGTAAGTAAATCGGCACTAATTTTACAATATTTAGTCAACACAATTATGAATAACAATTACACGAAGTCCATCATTCCAAACCAGTCAGATCTAAGTTATAACGAAGTAGTCACTGAAATCGCAACTAATGACGAGTTAATGGTGTTAATTCTCTTTGCAATGAATATATTTGGTACCTTTGGCACCATTTTGTGTCTCTGGGTGCTGCGAGAGGAAACTAAAAGTAAATCATCCTCCCCGAACATAATTTGTCTCAAATACCTGTCCACCTGGAATTTACTTCAGTGTTTCTGCTTTCCCGTGCTTATTGCATTTTACAACTTCTACGATCCAAATATTGCCCAGACCGTCCGGCAGATATCTTACGGAATTTGTGAGTTTGACTTAAAATTAAAATCAAATTTATGTTCAAGATTTTATCAACCTTACTTCTTTTTAGGCTACAACGGTGCCAGCATCATTACGAGCATCATCTCGATACAACGCACCGTAGCCGTTTACTCCCCTCTCAAATTTTCCGCCATAATCACAAACAGTCGAACACAGCTTGCATGCGCGGTCCTCAGTCCAGGAATTACCTTAATCCGGATGTCAATATTTGCTGCAGTGAAATTTCAGAATGACACAAGCAGTGCTGTTATCACCTGCTTGGATTTTCTGATCAATCTTCCACAACCATTGTTACTACTGGGATGCAACTCCGCAATAATTGTGAAGGTACGAGACTAACTCTATTAAAGTCGATTAAAATTTCATTTCTCATTTTTAGTTGTATCTTGTGCAAAAAGAACGGAAAACGTTAACCAAACAAGAAATGAAGAACCAAAAATCCACCCTGATGTTGGTGACGATTTGCTTGTTTCATTTCGGACTTTATACTCTATTTTATTTAACGACTTTTTATCACAACAAAATTCTGTACTACTTAATGGTTAATTCGGTCGTAGCAGTTCCAGGTGTGGATGTGATGCTGTACTTTATTTTTGGGAAATCTTTCCGAGCAAGCTTTGCAAGGATTTGCTACTGTTGTATTTGGCAATCGGGAGATGGACAAGTCCATACTGTAATGAAGACTACTTCTATATAATGTCAGAAATTTGTTTTATTTTCCTTTTGCTAAACAATTGAGTCACCACTTTATTACGAATTCGTTTTAAAACAACAGATTTTTTTCATATGCAATAAACTTGGATTTAAGCATATTCATTTAATTACACTTTTCCATTACTCAGTAAATATTAATTAAAAGATGGAAAATTAATGTTAAAAACAGCTTAAAGAAATATAATATCATTAACATTTCCAATAATAAAGAAAATGTCGTGGAATTTATTATAATTGGCGGAGTACAAATTACCATCCTATTGGTTGACCAACCAAGCAAAAATGTTGGTCTAAACACATTCTTCAAGTTTAGTATCCTATTTCCTTTGGCAATTGCGTTGGATCAAAGCCTACCACAAGTTCCGAATAGAAATAAGTTTTCAACGGTTCTACTTTTATTGGCCTGCACCCTACTTGGAACTGGGTATCGCTCAGCGAAGGAATTTGATGTTTCCTAAACCAGAGCCAATTCCGATTTCATTTTCTGATCTGGCAAATGCAGACGACTATTCTATAACGATTTGTGGTGGGCAAAGAGACTGGAACTTCTTCAACCATAGTTTAATTCCCGAATTTCAAGTACTTTATTCTCGAGCGGTACAAGGCGATTATCATATTGTTTAAGGTACTTTTAAAACTTTCTGTAGCACAGCATGAAAAGAAACCAGGCACAGTTCGGAATTTTCTGGTGGTACTAATTGTCATTCCAATGGGATGCTTGATTGCTATTTTAGTGTTTGGAATAGAATGCTATGCTGTGAAAAAATACTGTGGTCAAAAGCTTAAATAACGCATGTAATGCCGTGTAATAAGTGTTACAAAAGTTTGAGATTTGTCGATATCTTGGTTGCAGTAAACAAGCTAGTTATGTAAGTATTACACCATTTTACGGGATTATTATTTGGTACTTATTATTTTGATAATGCAATACTTATTAGTACTGGACTTTGTTTTGTAAATTGGCAAGGAAAAATAGAGCTGAATCAAGGAGACCTCAGTTCATCTAATTTACTTCTATTAAAGTAATTGCAAATCTACAGAGGATGATTCCTAGCTTTGTTTAAAAACGCGCCTAGCTGTCCCCTGCGCCCTTGGCCACGCGACCTTCAAATTTCATTCCTATTCTGTAGACCGAACCCTGGTCTCTGTGTTTTAGAAGTGTTACCAAAATAAATTTGAAAATGGGGAGAAAGCTAGACCCATACATTGAACAATGCATGAAAGTGCTTTCCAATCGAGGTTTGACCTGCAGTGACCCCAAAAGTTTTTTGAAAAATGAAGGTTTTAGTGTGAGTTTATCCCCATTAATAGCTCTTTTGAAATGCAAAGAAACAACCGGTTTGCAAGAAGTTTTGGACTTGTTACACCCCTTTAAATCCATCCAAACAAGTAAAGTGAAAGCAATAGTGGTGGAAAAGTTTGACTTAATGACCTCAAGATAAAAATGAGTTTAGATTATCGCAAGGGTACGTCAGCAAGCTTATCAAGAAAAAATTTGAAAAAAACAATACGGAAAAAACTAAAGATTATGTGTTAAGTAAAAACCACAAGCTTTACCGCAAGAAAAAATTGCAAAAGCTGTATAAGGGCACGTCGCTGGTGTCAAAAATGAGTTTGTGGTGACTTGGACATTCCTGTGAAGTCCCCAGACAGTTGTCCCTTTTCGGTTTTTGTTATCTCAAACAGAAGTTGTTTAGCTGAAGAGAAACCACCTTAGACGGGTTTTGGAAACTCTTGCAAAATGAGTGGTCCAAAATCACTTCAGAAAAATGGTAACAAGGTTCCAAGAATGAAAACTAAGGTATTGAATGCGTACTACACTTCATGGCGAACATATTGAACCCACCCGTGACATTCAACGACGAAAGGTCTAAGGTCAACACACGGTCAAGCATTTTAAAGAAACCTAGGAATCAGCCTCTGTACAACTTTGTAAACGAAAAATGATGTCAAGGCTACTGTGGCTGAAATCGTGTAACTTACAGTACTTAGCCATGCACCATTTTTTACTACAATTTTGGTTCATTTAAATCAATTATTTTTTGCCACAGTTAAATTAACTGTATTTTGAGGACATTAGCTAAAACGGATATTATTCCTCCAATAAATAATCGTTATCATGATATTAAAACATGGAAAGAGAAATTAATTAAACTACTGAAATATAGAACCAAGCATTCCGCTCATAATCTATTAAATGGTGTATCGGACCAACTATTTTTCTCCGTTTATGGAAACTTAAAAAAAATTCCACTTTTAAAAAATTGAAACATGTCTTGGTCAAGAAAAATCAATTTGAACAGAAACATCCATGGTTCAAAAGTTATTCTTTGATCATTACCCTTTTTGTTACAAGTCCGTTCTTCAGTGGGTCGTTAAAAACGGGACATTGCGACTGGAACGAGTGACTTATCCAAACAAAAGGAAAGATATCTTCATCAAGCTGCTGCCTTTACTGATAACATTCAACCTCACCATTCTCAGTTTCTGGAGCCTTCTCTACCTATCCCACGAACAGGACACGGTTTTACGGAAAGATTTTCGTTACTGGATCTGGTTGTTTTTGGGGACATCATCTCTCCGCGAGGCATTCATTTATTACATCATCGGATTCGGAAGCCAATCAAAATCAGTTGCTCCTTTACTGAATGAAGCCACGGACTTAGTGAATGAAATGTTGACTCGTTCATAAGCAATTAGCAAAGTTACTCAGTGTTTGCAAAACCGTTTGTTATAGTTTCAGCTTCAAAACAAATTCAATCCCAAACCATTCCATCCAGCATTGGCCTACAAATAATTTTTGATTTGCTCCAGTTATTTACGAATACCGCATATTTCAGCACACCTTTGCTTGTGGCAGTTGGAACGTTACGTTAGTTGAACTGGATCCGGCTTCTTACATTCTGCGACAGCATTTCGGTTCTTCGGCTCTCCATCTTTCCTCCGTTGCCTCCTCGTATATTTGCTTAACTTATGTCACGCGTATGAAATGATCCGCATATTTCTTTTTGTTGTATCCTCATCTACCTCTTTCAAACCATCGCCACTGGAATAGGTCTGGCCAAATCTTTTACCCCTGAGAAACACAATACTTTCTACGTTATCAAATGGATCAAATGGTATAACAGGACGCAAATTGAGGTCGCCATTATCCAGCCGCTTTTTGTGCAAGGGGTTCTTCTCCTTCTTTTGGCCGTTATGATGGGAAGAATTATAATAATTTATATTCTGATCCGCCTACGTAGAGGTTTAAGCAATGAAATAGTTGGCATATTTTTGATTGGCCTACGCATTATTTGTTCTGCGACTGAAGATTTGGGATTTTGCTGCAGAAGTTTATGGCCAGGCGGAAGAAAGTTGGTCAGTGCGGAAGAAATCTGTTCCTTTAGCTCCGTGTGGGATAGTAATACAGTGCTAAGAGAAGATACGGCGTATTGTCACTTGCTGGGTTACATCATTACAGGATGGTGAGGACGAAGAAAGTTTATTCCAGAATGGTGAGGGCAATGAGACCAATCGGTATTCCACTGGGATTTGCGAGTACAACTTTCGTCTTGGCGACAAGAAGTACGAAAATGAAAGCTTACAAATTTCTTACCGACTGGTGTCGAGACCAGAAACCTTCTGCCCTCATTTACATGTTATAGAGATAACATTCCAGGCGATGAATATTTTTGGGGAGATAAGGACTCGTTCGTCTAACTTATCTTCAACATTTGCATTGCATAGAATGTGTTACCTTCTTCTTCTCTATCACCTCAACTACTGGATTCTGGAGGAGGGA